>BMAV01008464.1:320326-339495 GCA_019973955.1 Trichonephila inaurata madagascariensis | reverse complement strand
CTTGAGTACCACTTATTCCACTCAAAATTGATTGAACTCAAAGTTTCTATTTGTCGTGAGGTTTTTACAATTCATTCCGATATATTGCATTCAGCTGTTTCAGGAAGTAATGTTGAATAGTTGCCTTTGAAATTTGAAAGAATGTAGCGTACTGTTGTCCTGTACATTGTGCTTTGGATTGTCAGATCCTCTAGCAGTGATATTTTTAACTGAGAATATTTTTTTCCGCTAAAAAAGTCCAATTTTCGTTTGAGCCCTTTCTTGCGAACTGGACTCCTTTATACTAGTTTCATCATTTTAGATAAATTTTTAAAGTTTGAACGAACTTTTGGCTCACCTGGTGTATATCGAAATGAACTCTGTATCAAATCACTTTTAATCTAATCAAATGAATTCTAGAAATAATTAGAATTGATAAAAATAACATGAAATATATAATGTTTTTGGATTTTATACTTTAAAAACAAGAGTTTCTAGTTGTTTTTCCTTTAATTCAGTTCACCAAGTTTTTATTATGACTAAAATATAACAAAATGCCTAGATATTTAATAACAAGATGGAGTGATTTTTCTATTTTAAGAAGACTAAAAAAAGTTAAGGTTTCTGAGGTAATAAAGAACATATTACAGAAACATACAGTTTTTTTCATAGATTGCTTGTAGTATTTTAAAGAAACACCATGCTTGCTATTGATTACCTTTATTACAATTGAATGGTTTGTGACATATAAATATCTTTGTTTCTAAAAATATGTTGGAAAAAATGCTTATATTTCAATCATTTTAAACGATTCTTTCGAGAGTGACCTTAGAAATTTTTACCTACTAGTTCAATTGTGCCAAAAGTTTCAAAATTAGGAATTGTTTTATTTAAAATAAATAAATAAATGTATGTTCTTACTTTTTATATACTTTCTAAAAGTATCGTAGATGAAATTGAGTGTAATTTAATATTTTGCTAATCTTGTCATTGAAAGATACATTTTTTAAAAAGGAAATATTTGAAATAACTTTTAAAGATCTAAATTAATATAATCTTCGGCAAATATTACATTTTGTTTCTTTAAAATGTAAAATGACTCAAGAAATTCTAGAAGAGACTATATCGTTAAATGATTATATATAATCATAGAAGATGAAAAAAATGTGATAGAAAAATTCATAAAATAGAGACTACTAAAACAATGTAAACGATAATCAGATTTAATTGATCTAAAAGCATTTTGAAAATCCTTGTTTAAAGTTTTAAAACAGACTGAAAAGTTTTAGGCAAATCTTGCATTGCTGTTAACCTTGAAAAAGAACATTGTTCTACTGTGGATTCTCTGTGGTAGTAATAAATATGGAAATGAAATGGCTGATTTTCTATCTAAAATAAAGACAGAATATTTTGAGATTTTTCCCTCATACTTAAATAAAAGTAATAATTACGAACACTTTGAGTAAAAGCTTTTTGCATCTTGAAAGTTGCAGATGTAATAGGTTTCGGGGAAGATGCGGACTCATTTTTTTAAAAAAAATAATTACTTTTATTTAGGATGTATCACTTTATGAGAGATTTAGAACTAATTCAATTACCTTGGGAATGATCTTAATCTGCGCTCTTACATTTGCACCAAGTCAGAAATTACAAGAGGGGAAGAAGTAGCCAGTCTCAGGGTCCTTAATAAAACCTTTGCAAGAGAGCCTCTGATTAGTTACATCGTCAATGCTAACTACTCACTGCTTTCATGTGAATGAGCCTTTAATCTCTATCTTATAAGATTATTCAAAATAACTTATCTCTTAATCCACTAGAAAACTCCTTCCAGAACTACAACAGCCTTTTTCACAAATCAACTTCTTTATTTCTTCTACTACTCCGAATGGATGTCATAGTTCAATACTAACTTCGGTAGGAACGACTCTCTATTTATGATTTCCGTTCGTCGATTAACTTTCCACAATTATACGATTAACCTGACACATCCATTGCCCGGGTTTAAACAGCATTTATATTAGCATAAATTCAAGTCATTGCTACGGAAAGCGGTTTTTAAATTCAAATCACAGTTAAAGAATAGTTTCCCCAAGAGAATTAGTGGAAGACCACAGGATAGAACCCTTCACAAGCTATCAAAATAAGCTTTTTGAACAAATTAAGGATAATACTCGAAGAAAACCCTTGGAAATATATCAGCACACAGTTACGTCATTTAGGCTTAAAACCGGCCACGACTGTCGATGGTTAATTGAAAAAATTAGGAATGTTTTTATCCCCAAATTGTAAACTCTGCAAAGGTGATTAAGTAACGGACGCTTAAAACGTAGTGGGGAATCTCCAATGCTCATCGCGGGGATTTTTAGTATATATTGGAAGATTAGAGAACTGCTGCAGGTCCTCCTGTTTCAGTTGTAATTTTTTGTAGTTCTTTGATTTTTACGGGTTTGTGTTTCTCCTTGTACAGGTTGTTATCAAAAAATGGATAAACTTGTGAATAAAAGTAACATTTTTGGATACACTTCATAAGAATTAAAATGCAACAATAGCTACCTGTTTTTTTTATAAATAGAAACGAATATATTCTGGTAGTATATAGTAGCTTTATTGAAGTTCTGCAAGTCTTGAATTATTTTTTTAAAGGCGTAAATTGTGGGAACTCTCAGATTTTCAAACATGCCAAATTGTAGATGGAGCAAGTGTGACCGAAACATCCCAACTTTTAGGCGTTTCCAGAGGTACGGTGTCTAAAGACATGGCTGCATTCGCACAGTACTGCAAGACAGGCTCTGCGAAGCAAAAGAGTGGACGGAAAGAGAAACTCAGAAAAATAAGCCGACGGGTATTGAAGCGGATTGTAATGTCTTAAAAGCGAATATCTGAATAGTGACCATAGAGTTCAATCAGCATATGGATTCTCCAGTGCCAATGATTACAGTTAGAAGGCACCTTCATAAACTGAACATTTAAGACAAAACAGCAATTCCTAAGCCATTTGTAACAGATGTTAATGCTAAGCGTCTTCTACAGTGGTGTCATACTCACATAACCTGGTACATTGATTATAGGAAGAAAGTAATAAGGTTCTGACAAAACGTCTTTCACACTTTTCTCTACAACAGGAGAATGCACATTAGGAGGACACCTGTATCTTGACAATCTTGATCATACGCTTGTATGATCAAGATTGTCTCCTTCCAACTTTCAAGCATGGAAAAGGATCTGTCATGATATAGGCAGTTGTGTCGTGGCGGTTTGCTGGACCAGTCATACCCTAAAATAAAGAATCACTGGGGAGAAGTATAGAACAATTTCAGCTGACAAAGTTCATCCTATGATGTAAACTTTGTTTCCTGCAGGAGATGGAATTTTCCCAAGAGGATAATATACTTATCCATGCAATCATGTTTTGATGAACATGAGGATGAAATTAAACATCTACCTTGCCTGCACAGTCTATCTTAATATATTTGAACCATTATGATCTGTTTTGGAACGTTAAACACGGAATCGATAGCCTCCACTAGCATCTCTTCCAGAACTTTCATAATATCTCCATTAGGAATACAATATTCCATTAACCACTACTCAGAACATGTATGAATAGATTCCTATTCGAATCCTAGCTGTACTACTAATAAAGGATTCTTTATAAATCTAAGGTGTTTCCGTTATTTTGATAATCCCCTGTATGTTTGCGGGGAATGTTATCACTTTTATAAATTGTGTCTAATTCTATCAATTAAAAAAAAATCAAAATATAATCAAATCCATCTCTAAAGCTTGAAACTGCTACATACTTTCTTTCATGTATATTATTAAGAATCTTGAACTGAGTGTAATATTTGTTAGAATTAAAACTACTAAAAAGTTTACTAAGTGAGAATGTAAGAAATAGACGCGTTAAAGAAGTTACAATTCTGTGATACATGTATATACTCTTTAAAATGTAACACTTCAGTGCAACAGTCAAACTTAGATAATGTCTATTATTCTTTACACATTTCACAAAATGTTGTTCCCAAACATACTGTTTCATTTTATGAGACAAAACGTTGAGTTTTATTGCCCGACTTTAAACGACGTTTGAAAAGTTTTCTGAAAATACAAAGAAGCTGAATGAAGAACATAAGTTACGAGGAACATAAGTTATATATACTACGAAAATATCCGAGTATATATTTTTAGAGTTAGTAAGATTGAAATATTAAAAAAATATTAAAGTGACGCAAACGCATTTTTAAGGATACAAAAGTTGTTAATAAATATCTCCATATCTAAAAGAATATGAAACTCGCATCAACTCTCCTGAAAAATGGAATGGTATAGTGAAAACTAAAATGCTAATTTGCAATGTAACATTTTTCATTCGTTTCTTATTTTTTGTGAAGACTATTCATATTTCATACTTGCTAACAGGATGAAAAAAATAAACTGTTTTTGCATTTCGTTACTTGAAATCTTTTGAATGCACAAATGAAATATTTAAGAAATAGTTTCCTTTTTGTGTATTCTTTTTTGTATTCACATTCCTTGAAAAGACAATTCTAGATGGCCTTGTTCCTCGTAGAATATTCTTTCTACTTCTGACTGTCACGTCATGCTGTAAAAAATTTACTTAGTCCGTAATAATTTACCTCTATAGTCATAGTGACACGAAATAACTTAACAGTGAATGGTAAAGAAAAAAGCAAAAATGATTGTCTACGAATGCAAGAAATTGCAAATAATTATGGTTTGTTATTCAATTTCTGATTCATATTCAAGTAGGAAAATATGTTTCTCTACAAACGACAAAGGACTTTTTGTAAGGAAAGAATAAATAAAAGAACCAAAAAGTGAGGTAAGTCGAACCTCCATATTACGAGCCTCTATATGGCGAATTTTTTTGTATAGCGAACTTTTTCCTGGAATTAAGAACATTTCCCGAGTTTCTTTGTAAAATAACCTCCCAATAGCGAAGCCCATTTTTCTATATAACGAACGTTTTCCCTTTGATTCAACTTTTTTTTCTCTTTAGTTTACAGTATTTCTGGACATTTCAAGTTATTCTTTCTTTTAACACATTTTATGGTAGTCATAAATCTTGCACTTTGGTGCCTAACTTAACGAGGGAAATAGAATTCTGGTGGTTTCATTCATGTAACCATTACCCCCCTCCCCATTATCCAATTCACTAGAAACATCTTCTACTTCCTCTTTCACCCTCAGTGGAGCTGTCTCGTGCCCTTGAACTAGTCAAACATTAATTTCTATTTAGAAAATAATGCATGTTTAAAATTATTTGTATGTTTTAAAATAGAAAATGTCCTTAAAATTCCTTAGTTTTAATATAATTTTTTTTTGTGTGTTGAAAATACAGTGTGTTTCTCGATATTCTTGTTTCTTGTTTTCCTTGCAGTTTTTCTTTATTTCTTCCTTTTTTGAGGAGTAAGATATGTAAAATAAATATGTATTAATTTACAAAAAGGTATGAATAACTACTTTTTTCACAATATGTAGCGTTTATGAATTTAAAATTTCTTTTATGTGGTTTATAAAGTATATTGAAAGATTAACCTCTATAAAACGAATTTCTTTTGGGATTTAGCGACTTTGCTATATAAAGGCTCTACTGTATTTTTATTCTAACTTTTAGACTCTGTAAAGTGTTAAACCTTTCAGACATGAATTGAAACTTGTAAACGAGCATTTATAATTACAAGTTTTTCTTTGTGGTGAATATAATATTAGGGTTGCCCGAATGAAAAGTGAACAAGTTCAATAAAAATAATTATTTTATTGGGAATTCAAAGAAATCGCTCTAGAGGTTGTATCACAAGTCCCATCGCTTAGGCAGCAGGTATGTGTATTCACTCTAAAAAGTACGGGGTTGATTCTTGAGGAAGTCCTGCCCAGCTTTCTTCACGTCATCGTCTAAATGGAAACGTAAAGTGTTTAAGACGTGTTGGAAAGCTAAAATCTTATTTTTTTTGACAATATAAATTTTTTCATTTTTTAATAGTAAAGGTTTTTACCTTTCTAAAAATACCTTAATTTAAACTCTAGGATAATTAGAAGCCCTTAAAACCTATTTTTAAATAATCGTTGAAACTGGACCACGTCCATTTGAATGACAAAAATTGTAAACAAAGTACTTCGTTTTTGTTTAAAAGTTGAACATCTGATGTAAACCAAAACATGTATCTTTTATTGCAAATTGAGCCTTTTATTTTTTTCTATTTCCTAGCCGATTAGAAGCCTCACTGTATACATTAAAATCAAGTTATCTCAAAATGTAAATTTTGATCTTCGATGTACCTTTTCTGAAAAACTGTTGTTCACAGGTATGTAAATTTTTATGATATATTTATAATGTTGGCTAATATATACTGAAATGAGCTTTTCGTAAGAAACTCAAAAATTCATTATTCACAAATTTTTCTATGTGAAAAATGGGTCAAATTTCCCTATGTTTGATAAAAATTTTTATAAATTATGAAAAAATTTAAAATTAGATAAAAGCTCATTTCAGTATATTGAGAAAGGTGCACTTTAATTGCATGAAAAATTTCAAGTATGTACGTATAACAGATTTTGAGAAATAAAGCATCGAAAACTGCCAATTTAACATTGTCAGTAGAGAGAGAGAGAGAGAGAGGTTTCCAACTCCCTTTAAACTAGCGATACTCAACCTTTTTTCTGCTGGGTGGCATACATATGCCAGCTATTTCACTCTGGCCGCATACATATGTTAGTCATTTTACGCGGGGAATCAACATGAGGATAAATGGGGAAGAGGTGGGGAATTCATTAAGACCAAGATAGCATTGCAAATTTAAAATGTGGAAAATTGAAAAAAATATTATAACTCCTGTTTTGCTTTATAATAATATTTTTTTTTTATTTTTGTCCCTAACACTAAATTAGAAGCGTTTAAGAAACATTCTTTTACAATTTCTACATTAATAAACGATTTCATATGATTACCAATAACATAACAAACTTCATAGAATGTCTTTGTTACTACTGTGATATTACTACTGACAAAACACTTTGTTCATGTTGCAATGATTATTCAAGAAAACCTATTTATAGCCCCTTGAAAGAGATCTTCGAGGAAAAGTGTTATTGAATGATTCCTGTTTATTGGTATTTTTTAAATGCAGCACTTTCATGACAAATCGGACAATTACTGATCCATGTTTGTTTTTCACTACAAAATAGTTTACCTCCCAATCATCTTGAAGCGATTTATTTTTATCGAATATTTTTCGCTTACAAGATACGAAAGATAGTTAAAAATTAGTTCCACCCATAAAATGGTCTCTGCTCCACTGTTGTCTGTTATCACTAACCATAACCGTTCCAAATAAAAAATGAATATCAATTTGTACTCGTACGACACCGACAGCAAAAACCAAATTGATATGTTTGATTTTTTGACAAAGAAGTTCCCAACAAATTTTTAATACAATGTTCTTAAGGTATCCGACTACATTCGGAACAGTGATTTTAAAAAAGCGCATAAATGGTTTTTTTCATGATATTTAGGGTCACTTAGATTAAAATATATGTATAAAATTGTTTTAAGGACATTTTGACAAAAAAATTTATTTAAATACGATATTTAGGTAAAAAATTAACTTAGAATAACCTTTTTTCAAAATGTTCTCCTTTAGTGAAAAAGGCTTCTGTTATAATAATATTTTGCCTGTATATAGCTCAGACCTCTGTACAGAGACTCAACTATGAATTTTGAAAAGTTCACATTTTTTTCAGAGTTACAACCCACTGAAATAATCATCAGCGTTTCTTTCTTAAAATTTCTTCCCTCTGTTGTCGTAAAACATGGATAAACCCACTTCTAAGTTACCGTAAAATCCGGCGTATAACGCGCACTTTGAACACAAAAAATAAGATCGAAAGTTAAGGATGCGCGTTATACGCCGGGTATAAAAACGATAGCTTTAATAATAACAAAAAGAATGGACATAAAAAAAAAATTTACTTCTAGATGTGTATCGATACAATGTTTATTTAAGAGAAACAACTTGCCTTATGAACAAGAATAATTGTAGTTCTAGAAGTATGCTATTTTTTCAAAAGTCTGGGATAATACCTTGAATAAATTACTTTAAAACATAAAAACAATGCATATTAATATTTCAGATTTCTTCGTTAAAAAGGGGGTGCGCGTTATACGGCGAGCATACCTAAAAATTAAAGAAATTGGCTTGAAAATGTAGGTGCGCGTTATACACCGGTGCGCGTTATACGCCGGATTTTACGGTATATATTTCAAAAATTCTAGTTGAGCCTCTGTACAGATGTCTGAGCTATATACAAGCAAAATATTATTATAATAGAAGCATTTTTCACAAAAGGAGACTATTTTGAAAATGGGTCCTTCTATGTTCATTTTTTTATCAAAATATTGTACTTAGATAATTTTTTATTCTAATAATATTCTTAAGACGATTTTATATACATTTTCTAATCTAAGTGACAATAAATATCATAAATAGTATCCATTTATAAGCTTTTGAAAAATCACGGCTACGAAGGTAGTAGGATACCTTAAACATCGTATGTGGTATACACTTCCTGTCATCCTTCGTGTCAACAAACGTCCCTTTCTTTTTTTGAAAGAATAATTTTAGATTCGAAATTAATGTAAGCACTGGTTTTTTAAACTTCAGTATGCTATTCATTAACGTAACTGTATTGCTGAAATATGTGGCATGTTTTTATAAAGTACTATTTGAAATCTTGTTTTTTTTTGCAATTTAAAGGAATTTCTTTCTAATGAGTTATTCTTCTTTGAATCAAACATTTAAATAACCACCAAAAAGTTAAAATAATCAATGGAATAGTCATAGTTTGGAGCTAATTGAACCAAAATGAACCAGTTAAAACTAACTTAAGAATCACGACTAACTTACTTAAGAAACTAACTTAGAACTAGAGAACTAACTTATATATATATATATAAGAAAGAATAAGAAAATATTTATTTATTTTTTAGTCTGTTTCCTCTAAGTTTTTTTAAAATGCCATGCCTTTAAAAAGCAATTGTACTGAATTTATTATAATTTGTGATGATTTTTTTTTTAAAAAAGAAGTACGTGTAATTTATTAATATTAAAAATTTATTTATTCAATTTTTCTACTTATCTCTTTTTTAAAATGATTATGAATTAAATTATAATTATATAAATTAATAAAATGTGTCCTCATAATTATTAAAATGAGTAAAAATTACTCATTTTTAAATAAACATTCTAATAATGGTTTTGAAAAAGTTTTCTGACAAATTTTTTCATGAGTTAAAGTTACACACAAGCAAAAATAAAATTACTAAATAAGGTTTTAAAATTTCTGATCGAACTAATGGGAATTTTTGTGATTTTACATATATTTCAAGAACAGTTGATAATTTGTTTCAAATATCATCGTTTATTGCATTTTCCGAGTACTTGAGAATTGTTCTGCATTTTTTTCCTTACAGTAGTTTTACTGAAACAGGCTGCTTACTGTTCCTTTGTTTATAAAATATGTTTAAAACTTAAAATTAAACCATAATTTTTGTGATTAGTCATCAATGCATCATACTAATGGATTTTTCTCTCTTCTTAAAGTGATTCAAGTCTTCCCTTTCCTAATATGTCGACGTAAACAGCAATTACAGAACATTCTAGTGACAACTACAGCCAAATACTATCTGCAACAGAGCCAAATGTTTTAAATACGAAGTTTACAATATATTTCCATGTCTAGTATGAAATAATAATAACCCTAATAATAAAAATTTGAATAATAATTCGATAAGTGGGGATTCCGAGTGGTTTTAGCAGATTTTCTGTGTAAAGGCGTAATTCATTGTTTTCTTGGAATATCGGTTTGTGTGTTTATATTTAGTATTTTTATCTATTTTATTTTGTTATTTTTATATCAAAATTCTTTTCACGACAAGTTTTATTTCGTTTCAAATAGGGCAGTAGTTCCTATACTTTCAATCATCGTGGTCCTCCTTCATGTGTCAGCTTGTAATCATGGACCCCAAGACTTTGTAGAAATCAACCTGATATCCAAAAAACATAGTGAAGCTATTTCTTTTAGTAAAATATTAAGATAGTTTCCTTAAAAAAATTATGAAACTTTGTAATTTTGAAAATTTTAACCCCCCCCCCCTATTTTATACATCAAACTATTTTTTTAAAAAAACTATGTACTACTTACTCCAGGGGTACTCAACCTTTTTCTCTGCTGGGCCGCAAACATATGTCAGTTACATCACGAGGGCCGCATACATATGTTAGTTATTTCACGCGGGCCGCAACAAGAGGGATAAATGGAGGACTGGAGAAATGCTTTCTAAGACCAAGATAACATTGGAAATTTAAAATGCAGAAAATTGATCAAAATACTATAACTACTGTTTTACTTTTTTTAATTATTATTCTTTATATTTTTTATTTTTGTCACTAACGCTAAATTAGAAGAGTTAAAGAAACAAAAAATCACAATTTCTGCATCAGTACAAAGTTTCATATGATTACGAATTCTATAACAAACTTCAATGGATGTCTTTGCTACCACTGTGATACTACCACTAACAAAACACTTTGTTGATATTGCAAAGATTATTCAAGAAAGCCTATTTATGACCTCTTGAAAGAGATCATCAAGGAAAAATGCCATTGAATGATTCCTGTTTATTGGTATTTTGTAAATTTAGTACTTTCGTGACAAATCGATCAATTACTGATCCATGTTTGTTTTACCCTACAAAATAGTCAACCTCCCAACCGTCCTGAAATGATATATTTCTTTCAAATATTTTTCCCTTGCAGGATATGAAAGATAGTTAAAAATTAGTTCCACCCATAAAATGGTCGCTACTTCACTGTTGTCTGTTTTCACTAACCGTAACCATTCCCAATAGAAAAAAGAATACCATTTCGTACCCGTACGACACCGACAACAAAAGGCAAAAGTGATATATCTGATTTCTTGATAAAGAATTTCCCACCAAATTTTTAATACAATGTTCTTAAATAAGTAAATTTCTCAGAGCAGTGAACCATGACTGGGCCACTTAAAAAGGCTCGGTGGGCCGCAGGTTGAGTATCGCTGACTTTGACTAAAGAAAGTAGGTCCCTATATGCACAGGTATCCTGTTTAGAAGTATAAAAATTTGGAACCATATGGTGCAATAGATTCTTCTAAAAGTGCATCTAAAAGCAAAAAAATTATGCTTTGTAGAAAAAGTGAAAAAACTAAACATTTGTAAACGTGTGTTTACATTTTTGTCAATTACTTTGTTAATATTTTGAGGTTATTTTATCAACCAACATATAAATGTTATACATTTTTAGATTCAGAAAAACATGCACTATTTTTACAAGCTGGTGTTTAACTTGCAATGTAATTTTTTCGGGTGGAATCTTGCAACTCAATTTTGAAGTTGATATCTTCAAACGATTGAGCTAAAATTTTGTATACAAGTTTAATTTGGATGATAATGCATGTTTTGACTATTTATATTCCAATATTGCTATAAGTTAAAATATATTAATTAAAAACCTTAAAACGCGAAATTGTTTTACCTCTGTTGGCTTTTTATTCCACCAAGCGGCTTTTCGGACTCAGCTTAAAGAAATTCCGATTTTTTCAACGTTTTTAAAAAAGCCGTCTATTTTTTCTGTCAAACTCAGACAAAAATTATTAGGAATTGGAAAGATAATTTATTTTGCCACAAATGGTATAATCTTTTTTACAAAATAATGATATTTTCTATTTTTTACGATTTTTCTAAAATGAGTCAAATTTGATGCGTTTCCATGAAAAGAATGTCTAAATTGTTCTGTATGAATCTTTTTTCGTGTTGATGAATCAATATTCTACACTAAAAAAGTTCATGATTATTTCTTTTAGAATCAGTCATTTAAAAATAAAATGCCAAAAACTTTTTTTTACGATTTTTCAAAAAATACTCAAATTTTTAACTAAATGCTTAATAACTTCATCATTTATAAAGATAATTTTTCGTCTTTAATATAGTATTAAAGTAAAAGCAAAAAGAAAAAAAAAGGAGTTTTCATATTTTGATTAATTTTGCTTTGCTCAATGTTGTTTTGGTCTTGCGGTGTTTACCTGCCTCCCCTCCCATTATCCTCTTATTGCGGCCCGAGTGAAATATCTATCATATATATGTGGCCTGGCGGGATAAAAGGTTGAGCAACCCTGAGCTAGACTGATCGAAATTAACCGGTGAGTGAGTGAGTGAATATTAACGTCGCACTATTCAGCTGCACGAGGGCTTTTGACGATTGACCACGTAATTTTGAACCATGGTCAAGTGAGGTGGAAGACACCCGAGCTGACACCCTCCTTTCCTAACTACCACACCATACCAACGGGAGAACGTTTCAGCTCTCGACAGATTTAACGTGCATCGCTGCCCTACACGGCGAGTTTTTAGTTGTACTGGGCTCGAACTCATGACATGTCTGCCATCATCCTGGGCTACCGCAGCCCAATTAACTGGTGAACGACCTTGCAACAATGATGCGTTGAATGACATGAACAGACTGAGAGACCTGTCCAACGATAACAAAAAAGTAAAAAATAAATTAAAAGTAAAAAAAAAAACTTTTTTAAAAACAAATTTTTATTTAAATGCGCTAAAAAGAATAAAACAATTTTTTTCTCTTAAAACTTGTTTTACTATCAACTTATAACGTCATTACACAATTTATGAAATAAAAGCTTGTCGCCAGATTTACCTGTGTAGATAAACAAGCAAATTAAATAACTTGATCTGATTGATTTTAATTTTTAAAATTTTCAAACTAAGTAAATACGAGTACTTAAATCTCGCCACAAGCTTTTATACCATAAGTTGTGTAATGACGTTAAAAGTCGATAGTAAAAAAAAGTTTTAAAAGAAAAATTTATTTTATTCTTTTTAGTGCATTTAAATAAAAGCTTGTTTTTAAAAAAGTTTTTTTACTTTTAATTTATTTAAAATTAAAATTGAAGAATTGATTTTTTGAACTTGTATGATGTCCTGGTTCCCTTAAAATATGATTTGAAACAATGAGATTTTTGAGAGGAAGAATAAAACAATAGTCTGAATTGTGACATCTCTCGCGTTCTTCTTCTAACATAACTCCTACGTTCTTTGACGGCCACGATTAATGGTAAAACCTTTCCAACCCAAATCCAAGAAGTAAAAACGAAGAAAAAATGCAAATAAGATAACCTTTAAAAGGATAGAAAGTTTAGTGAGCAGGGATGGCAATTTAGAGAAAGCTTAGTTCGGAAAAGGTGGAAGTGTAATTAGACGGCTACCCAGGAATCACGGAGACCCCCACCCTCGCTAATCTTTACAAGGTGCATACTATTGCACTCAAGCTCATCAGTCTACCTGAAAGTAACTGTATCGTTGAGTCTTCAACCAAGGTAGGAGGATTATATTCTGAACGCTAGTAAATTATTGAATCGAGATTAGGTAGATCTAATTAGTTATATTGATAAGTGATCTAATTGCGTGATCTGACTTAGTTAAGCGGCCGTACTTTGGTTTATTCTCACTTAATATAAGTTTGTTCGTTATCTAAGTAATTTAAGTTAAATTCTTAATAAAAGTCATATTAAGAATTATAGGATGTCTCATATCCTTCCGATAATCCCACACCTCTAACTTACGCGGAAACCCCAAGGCATAGCTATCGACAGATGGCCATGTCGCAGAATAAAAGAAGTAGTGTGAAAACTTCCTTCTAATGAATTTCTTTCGTTTTACATTAACTAATAACTGATTTTATTTTGTATTTATGTATAAATAAAATGCCTTTTAGCTAAAACATTACTTATCTTATATACTGTTTGTTAATGCAAAATCGTTTATGCTTTTGAAATGCTATTTCTTCGAATCATTTTATAAAGCATAAATCTGTGACCTAACATCATAGAAAATATTTATCATTTAGATGTCTTACAAAAAAGAACTTTTTTCTTTATATAATGATCGTGTGTAATGTATCCATCTAAGAAACATAAATTTCTAATACCATCATTGAGACTCATGTGCTCATTAGCTAAGGAATTCTACTTATGGATGATTCATTTGAAATGAAGCTCGAAAGATATTAACGTTGCGATTCATTTCACTCAAATATTTTGAGGTAAGTATGGGGTCTAGTATAATGTGCATTTAAAATATAAATATAAAAGTGTGTAGATGTTTGGCTGCAGTAATATCGAAATGCATATCTTAACATCATTTGCATATTATTTTCTTCATACTTTCCGCATGATAGATTTATAACTATATTAAACTAGTTTTAAAGGTTTTTAAAATCATTTTGGATGCTAAAGAAAGTAAAAACAAGATTAAGGAAGTAGTTGTTTATTATTTTAAAGGTAATGATTTTGTGACGGGTCTAACAGCGTACTTTTTAATGCTAATCCTCTAGGGAAATATTGGGTTTTAAAAATTATAATATTATAAAGCTTCCTCCCGAAAAGAAGATGTGGCTATGCAAATTAAGACTTGTATATATGGATTAAACTTTCAGGTTAGACAATAGAGATAGGCTAGACTGCTAACGGCGAGTAGTGATTAATTAAAAGTGAAGAGAGGTGTGGATATTTAGTAGTTGATTATTGTAATATTAAAGTTGACGATTTGTCTATAAGGAATCAAGTTAGATTAGGTCGTTAAGAATTAGAAGCTATTGCCTAGACATAAGTGATCTGATTATTTCAAGTCTTCTCGTATTTCGTCTACCTCGTTAATTGCTTTTCATATTTGGTATTTGTGTGCATCTCTTAACTTGGTTAATAGAATTTGTGTTGTTATTTATTACTGTGAATAAATTGAAGTGATTTTGAATATGGCTAATATTTCTTCCGATTCCCCCACACTAATGGACATCGTGGGGCGACATTTACAATTTTTTAAATCATAATTTAATCTTAAAAATATATATGAAACCAACATTTTGAGCTTAAAAATATTTTCTTCTCTCTAAATGAATCTTTTTAATGAAATTCAAACGTATATTCAGAATAAGCCTTTCAAGTAAGCTGGAGTTTTAATTATTAATGGATTAAATTTTTGATATATTCTTTTATGTTAGTCTGTATTGCCATTTTTAAATAAAGCTTTTTAATACTTAGAATGAAATTACTGGCGAGGAAATAGTTTTACGTTCACTAAATTATCATAAGAAAAAAAGTGAGAAATGGCAAAAATTTCAAAGTACTAAGTCATACTCCATCGAGCATTTCAAACTATTTTTTTTAATTAAATTAATTTCTCAGTAAATCATAATTTTTTTCATAATATAATCTTTCCTTTTATTTTTGTAATCTAATACTCAATTGGAAAATACCGTAAAATCCTGCGTATAACGCGCATTCATACTTTCAAGCTGCATTTTTAATTTTTAGGAATATTCGCCGTATAACGCGCACACCCATTTTTACAAAAGAACGAGAAATATTCTCGTACAATGCTGGTAAATTTTTAAGCCATTTATTCAAGGTATTATCCCAGAATTTTGAAAAATAATATATTTTTAGAATCAAATTTAATTTCATTGGGTATGTCGTTTCTTTCAAATAAACACTAGTCCGATCTATGTCATTATTCATACCCGGCGTATAACTCACACCCCTAAATTTCGACCTCATTTTTTGTGTTAAAAGTTCGCATTATACGCCGTATTTTACGGTAACAGTAACTTAAAACCTTGAGGCATTTTAATTCTTGCTGAAAATGAGAATATTCTGATAAGGGAAAAAGAAGAGAAGAAACAAAATTGATACTAAGCGATAAAGAAAGGTAATTAATATCGATATCTCTATCTTACTTTCTATATATTTCTATCTATCTTTCTCTTTCTTTATATATACTAGCACATTGGTCGGCAGCCTTTTAGCGGTGGCTTGCCAAACGAATCTACCAATATGATTCAGCGTGTCACATAATAGAACATTTTTGAAATAATTCGATTCCCGTCATAATGCATACAGAGTAGGAGAATAGAGATCAATACGGTTTTTACACATATTCATTTTGCATCATTTAAATATATTTCTTAACATAAAAATAAATTGCATAAGATATAACTCTACGAGTATTTCTTCAACAAAAAATAAACTAAAATTGTACATATATTATGTATTTTTAAACATATTTATATATTAAAATAAGAAATTGACAACATAAAATATAAGTATTTCCCTACATTGTATATATAGTTAAATTAAAATTTTAATGCGAATCTAGTACATGTACCGTTCTACTTTCATACCGTAAAATCAAGGGTATAATTTGTCACTTTTGATTTGACAGGATCTTGAGCATTCAATTGTTAAACAATTGTTTTGCGGACTCACAATGTTTTTCTCAAATAAGACAAGATCTTGTACTTAAATATGTTGAACTAAAAGCGAAAAACAAAGTAAATATGCAATTTTCTCTCTTCAAACAATTAAATCTCTCCAGAAATGACATTCAAGAATATACAATATATATATATATATATATGTAGAGTGTGAAGCAATAGTAGGAATTGAAAAATGATACTGCTTATTTTTAAAAATTGTATACGTAAAAAATCATGTTTTTGTTGCTGGTGCCACCTGTCTAATGGTGTCAGATCTAGGCCTACGAAATTCATCTCGGCAAAGTCCTAGAGATGTACTCTTATTGTAATCCTTAGCTTTGAGCACCATACAAGTGACAGTGCTATTTGGCTCTCCCACCTCTCTTCTTCTACCAACCTCACGAAAGGACTTTAGGCTCGATGGCTATTTAGATTGCTCTACCCCTGCTGCACAGACTCTATACATTTACAAACGTCCATGCCTTCCAGGGATTAGTACCCAGACATACAGCGCAGCACTCAGCGTCACTAACCACTATACAAACTGTGCAGCAAAAAATCCTTATATACATTTAAAGAAGTGTATGAGAATTCATTTTATAAATAGGATTATTAGAGATAAATATTTACGCTGTCGCAAAAAGTTAAAATAAAAATAAACATTCAAAAGTTTTTGAGAAATGGAGTATTTTCTCAAAAGATTCAGTAAAAGGGGATGAGATATGACATATATACTGGAGAGAACCGTTTATTAAGTGTCTGGGGTCTGTCTGTGTGGATTTTTGTATCATTTGAATTCTTTACATTTACTTGCATCGGCAAACATCATTAATCTATTTCTGAAGCACTGGTTGCAAATAAATAACACACTTTGATAATACTGACGTAGTTTTCTTATGAATAAATTATTGATATTCTTTTCTGATTTTCAGTCGGATTACGCGAAGCCGTTTCTAAATAAAATCGATAGAACAGTATAGATGAGATTTGATTTTAATTAAAATAGCTGAAATTTTTTTTCACATCAGTTGGATTATAAATATAATAATTATATTCATAGATAAAAGCAAAATATGAAATCCGCTTTCAGATATGAAATAAATAATAAATTTCGCAATTTCAACAAAACATCGAAATAAATATGTAAAAATTTGTATTAAAACTGAGCTCAAGAAACAATTTCGCACTTAGGATCGAAAAAGAGGGGTTAAATTAGTTTAATGGCACCAACCGTACCTTTTTGAGATTCGGTAGGCTGATAAAATAAAACACAAAAATAAAAAGAAAGCAATAAGCTAAAACTTCTAAATATAAGAATGAAAAATTATCAATTTAGGGTTTGAAAAATATGACAAGTTCATAAATACAATAAAATTAAAAGAAATTGTTCTCACTGTAGAATTCAAAGAAGCTAAGACTCTGAAATGATTTTGTACGGATATATACATATAAAAGGAGGAAAACAAATCACACACACATCCCGATATCTCAGACACTATTGGACTTACAAACTTGAAAATTGGCAGGCATGTCCCTTTTATTGAGTAGAGATCCGCTGAGAAAGGGTTTTGCAAAAAATCAACTCTCAAGGGAGGGGTGGGGTGAAGGTTAAGAGGCGTTACAGATAAATGTTCCCGTTTTTGAAGTATTAGACCTACAAGCTTGAAATATGGCAGACAGGTTTTTTCACGAAGTAAAGATCTGCTACGTAAGGAATTTGGCGAAAATTGAACCGTAAGGGGAGGTTGCGAGGAGTTAAGGGGAGTTGGAGATTAATATACTACCGTTTTTGAACTAGTATACCTACAGACGTGAATTTTGAAACACGCATGTTCCTTTCAAGGATTATAAATTCGTTACAAACAGAGGTTTGTGAAAATCAATCCCTAAGAGGGGTTGCGGGGAGTTTGAGATAAATATATTCCCGTTTTGAACTACGAAACCTACAGACTTCAAATTTGACAGACAGGTTCTTTCCGTGAAGAAAATTCCACTACATAAAGGTTTTTGCGAAAATCGAAACATAAGGGGGATCGCGAGGGGATAAGGGGAGTCGAAGATAAATGTATTCCCGTTTCTGAACTACATTGCTGGGCATACAAAATTCAACAACAAGAAAGATCAGAGATATCACAGCGATGTTTATTTGGCAGATAACATGTTTTACAGAGATCGAACGATTAAAATTACAGCCTCTTGTAGCGTGTAGATGATGACACTATCAGTATTTGGTGCAGCCGTCATTGTTGGCTATAACCACTGCCAATTGCCTCGACAAAGAAACAGAGAGACTTTGAATGTATCCTTGGGGTACAGCAGTCCATGCGGCTTCCACGTATTACCAAAGTTGATCTGGTGTAGCAACGGGTGGTGTATCCCCTGAAAAGTCGTCATGCAGGCAGGACAAGGAACAGTTTAATCTGATAGGTAAAGAAGAACTCTTGGACATTGCGTGTCACGTGTCGTCACGCATTATCCGGTTGGAATATTGCTGATGGCAAATGCTGAATGTATGGGAGGACCACGGGCTCCAACACCTCAGAGATGTAGTGCTAGGGGTTTAGTGTATTGGCAATGAATACTAGAGGGTGCAGAAGTGAAATCCAATTCCACCCCAAATCATGATACCGGGTGCAGGGCCAGTGTGGCGACGTATAACGCAACAGTTTAGCAGCCTATCATCACGTTGTCTCCAAACTCGAATCCGACCATCGTTATGTTGCAGGCAGAAGTGGGATTCGTCAGTAAATACAATGTCGTTCCATTTCTTTGACCATGTTCGACGTTCATCGCACCATTGGCGGC
>BMAV01008464.1:269673-319926 GCA_019973955.1 Trichonephila inaurata madagascariensis | reverse complement strand
AATGTATGGGAGGACCACGGGCTCCAACACCTCAGAGATGTAGTGCTAGGGGTTTAGTGTATTGGCAATGAATACTAGAGGGTGCAGAAGTGAAATCCAATTCCACCCCAAATCATGATACCGGGTGCAGGGCCGTATAACGCAACAGCTTAGCAGCCTATCATCACGTTGTCTCCAAACTCGAATCCGACCATCGTTATGTTGCAGGCAGAAGTGGGATTCGTCAGTAAATACAATGTCGTTCCATTTCTTTGACCATGTTCGACGTTCATCGCACCATTGGCGGCACAAATGCCTAAGGTTTCCAGTCAAGAGTAAACGAAGCAATAGAGGCCTTTTGGACATTTCACTCTGCTGCAAACGGCGTCAAATGGTACGACTGGACACCGAATGATGCGTAACAGACTGAATCTGTTGGGCTATGATGTGGCTGTGTGATTTATAACTGCCATGTGCACAATCCATCTGTCATCATGGGCAGTGGTGCAATGAGGTAGGTGTGATCGTCCCCGTCTGTCCGTAGTTTCCTCCTGCATTCAACGATGACATATTTGCATCAAAGTTGATGGGTTCCTTCCAACACGTTGGCTGATTTCTCTGAAGGATAATCCGCTATCTCTATAGGCTGATATTCTTCTTCAGTGGAGTTCAAAAACTTGGTCAAGAGACGCTAGATGTCTTCTACGAGCCATAGGTAAACAGTTTACGCAAAACAAACAAACAAAAACCCGCACGAAAAAACAATTGCCGGTCACCCGTGGTGTTCCTCTGCTCTATAATTCTAACAATTTGCTTGTTTCATCGCCGCCAATGCATGATGTAAATTTCTCTCTGTTTGCATGCTTTCTTCAGGGTGTTGCATTTTGTGCGGCCAGCAGTATATTAAACCAACGGACTTGAAATTTGGCAGATAGGTTCTTTTCTTGGACTAGAGTTCCTCTTACGGCTAACGATAGGCGTCACTCAGCCCTTTGCCGTGATGAAATTCGTGGGCCTTGATCTGGCCTTTGCCGATCAGGTGGCATTAGTAACAACAACAACAACAGAGTTCCTCTAAGAAGGAGTTTTGCGATTATCAACCCCCCAAAAAGGCGTATTTGAGTGGGGTTAGTTGTCATTATAGATAAAAATTCCTGTTTTTGAACTCCTTGACAGATCTATGTAAAATTAGGTGGCCATGATTCTTTTGATAAATATATAGATCCGCCAAGAACGAATTTTATGAAAATCACCTTATATGGGGGGAGGGGAGCGTGGATTTACTGGGTAGTACTGATAAAAAAATATTCCTGTTTTTGAACTACTAAACCTACAATGACGAAATGTGTATGCATGTTTCGTTTGTAATTAATCTGCTAAGAATGAGGTCTTACGGAAATCGTCTCTCAAAGGAGGTTACGAGGCTTGTTAATAAGAAACAATTTCTGTTTTTGAGCCGTTAGACTCAAAACAGATGGTTTTGTTGTGAAGAGATCCGCTAAAAATGAGTTTTGCGAAAATCCATTTTGTAGGAGTGGGTTATGGGAGTCTAAAAGATAATTCTACTTCAGTTTTAGATATTATTATTTAGAAGTCCTGTCTTTTTTTAAAAAAAATCAAGAGGTGAAAACTATAAAAATGCTTTATATATAAACAGTATATATTCATACAACATTATTTTTCTAAGTTTTATATGACTTCGAATTTTTAAAGGTTTATAAAAGTCGGAGAGCGTATAGTGTTTCATAAACGTGTTTGTATATAAATCTGCTTAAATTTTTTAATATTTCACATTTCTTTTCAAGTTTCATTAAAAATTCATGTTTCTGTTATAAAATTTTATAGAAGATACCAAAAAGATTTGTTAAAAGTTCATATTTTTATAATAAATTTTATAAAAGTTGCTGAACTATGAACTCTTTATCAAATAACTCATGTAGTTATGCTGTTAAATATTCATTAACTTTAAAAATTCAATGCAATATAATAAATATATCAAGAAATAAAGACAAACACGCCCCTATGAACTTTCAGAATTTCGAGGTTAGTCGTAAGGTCGAGGTATGTGCAACTTTGAAATTTGACATTAATAAACAAAAAAATCAAATATAACGTACACAAATTCGTGACAATGTTATTAATATATTCTTTTATTACTCAGTATTCTTAAAATTTAGAAATATTCCACTAATGTAAATTTTTCATTTGAATATATAGGATGAGAAACGCATTTAAAATATATCAGTACGGTAAAGTACATACCAGAGATACATATTTTATACCAGAAGATGTAGATTGAAATATACATAAATGAGAAAAAAATTGTAAAATATACTATTCTCTCGAAGTTAAGAATTAATATTAATATTCGAATGATTTCTTTTTGATTGAAAAGTGTTTAAATTTTGAGCATTAAGGTATCCGACTACGTTCGGAACCGGGATTTTTCAAAAGCGTATAATTGGATAATATTTAAGATATTTCGTGTCACTTAGATTAGAAAATGTATATAAAAGTGTTTTAAGAATAGTATTACAATACAAAATTATATGAGTACAATATTTTGACAAAAATTGAACATAGAATGACCCATTTTCAAAATAGTCTCCTTTTGTGAAAAATGCTTCTATTATAATAATATTTTGCCTGTGTTAAGCCCAGACCTCTGTACAGAGGCGCAACTAGAATTTTTGAAATATATAACTTAGAAGTGGGTTTATCCATGTTTTACGACAACAGAGGGGAGAAATTTTAAGAAAAAAACGCCGATAATTATTTCAAAGGGCTGTAACTCTGAAAATAACGCGAATCTTTCAAAAATCATAGTTGAGCCTCTGTACAGAAGTCTAAGCTATATACAGGCAAAATATTATTATAATAGAAGCATTTTTCCCCAAAGTAAAACATTTTGAAAAAAGATTATTCAAAGTTAATTTTTTACCGAAATATTGTAATTAAATAATTTTTTTGTCAAAATGTCCTTAAGAAATCCGACTACGTTCGGAACCGTGATTTTGCAAAATCCTATAAATGAATAATATTTATGATATTTAGTGTCACTTAGAATAGAATAAATGTATAAAATTGTTTTAAGGACATTATGACAAAAAAAAATTATTTAAATACAATATTTTGGCAAAAAATTAACTTAGAATAATCTTTTTTCTAAATGTTCTCCTTTAGTAAAAAATGTTTCTATTGTATTAATATTTTGCCTGTTTTCAGCTCAGACCTCTGTACAGAGGCTCAGCTAGAATTTTTGAAACGCATAACTCGGAAGTCGGTTTATCCAAGTTTTACGAAAACAGAAGGGAGAAATTTTAAGAAAGTACGCCGATAATTATTTCAAATGATTGTAACTCTGAAAATAATTTGAATTTTTCAACAATCATAGTTGAGCCTCTGTACAGAGGTCTGAGCTATATACAGGCAAAATATTAATACAATAGAAGCATTTCTTACAAAAGGAGAACATTTAGAAAAAAGATTATTCTAAGTTAATTTTTTGCCAGAATATTGTATTTAAATAAAACATTTTTGTCAAAATGTCCTTAAAACAATTTTATACATGTATTCTAATCTAAGTGACACTAAATATCATGAAAATTATCCATTTATGCGCTTTTTTAAAATCACGGTTCCGAACGTAGTCTGATACCTTAAAGATTACTTATAATTTTTTTTTTTTTACCGAGCATTTTTGAAGTACGTTGGAAAATTATATTGAAAGAGAGACGAAGAATATGATTTTAACTATCGAAATACGTATATGCAGTGAATGTTGTAACGGCTATGATCTTTCCTAATTTGGCTTAAGTTCTCTATGGATTCAAATGGATTTCATTCATTCAAAATATTCTATGCCATTTACAGCAATAATTAGGTGCAATCCTGTTTCAATTGATTGAAAATAGTTAAATAAACTTTTTTTTTTTTTAAATTCTCTTACCTTCTTTACATCCGATCATTTATTGAAACAAATTTCTTTCAACTTTATCCAATTAAATTAAATTCAATACCCGGAGGACTCAAAACCACTTTGAGGAAATCGGAAGTTTAAACCAGAAAACCACTTAATGAAATTATATTTTTAAAAATTTAATTAAACTGCAAATCACAGAATCATTTTCGAAAATTTTTTAATCTCATGAGATGAAATTAAGAATCATTATAAACGTATATTTTGCTTTAATTTTAGTGACATCTTCTGAAAAAAAATAGTTAAAGATAAAGATTAATTGATCTGATTAAAAACAATTATTAATTATGTAATGATAAATCCCTACATTACATTTCTCTTAATTATATTTTCCTTCGACGTATTGATTTTGCATATTACTCTGAGTATAATATCTTGAAACGTAATACGCTTCAACTTTTGTGATAAAAAATATATTTGTATAAGTATCCATTTTAATGCTAATTTTTAAAATTTACTTAAGGTTTGGGGCTGTGATTTTGAAAAAATGGTATAAATGAATTTGTTTAATATTTAATGTCAAATTAGAATAGAATACACTAATAAAACTGTTTTAAGAATAGTGTTATGATAAAAAAAATATTTAAATACATTTTTTAGTATAAAATAAAGATAGAATCACACAATTTAAAAACTTTCTCCTTTTATGAAAAAAAAAAATACTTTTATTACAAAACAATAGTTTTCCTGTACACGTCTGATATTTCTCCACAGAGCTTGAAATAAGATTTTTGAAAAATTTTCATTGTTTTCTTAGCTATTATCAATAAAAATATAGTACGATTTTTTTTTGTTAAAATTTCTACATTCACAAGGGGAGGGCATGACCAAGGAAATTCATTTGAGAATGAGACTTGGTGTACTAGAAGTACTCATTTAGGGTACTCAACCCTCAATGTGTATTAAAGCAGAATGGCCAGTTGATTCGGAGAAAATAGCCTTAGAAATTCTTATCTTTTATACAATTACGTTTTAATTACCTTTAGTGAAGCAATGGTATAGTTAGTAGAACGTTGCTTTTAATACAGGCGGGTAGAATTCGAGTCAAGTGAGTAACTTTTTTTTCAATTTGTTTTACTATTTTTTAAAATTTAATGAATTTAATTAAAAAGAACTTACTAAATATTTTATATAATTATAAAATACTTAAGTTAATAACATATAAAAAGACATGTATTGTTTTAATTATATTATAACACAATTGAGTTAATAATAATAATAATATATTTTATAGATTATTTTATATTACGTATAATATTTTATTTATAATATATTGCATTTCACATTATAAAATTATTTGTAACTAATTTTTTATATAAAGAATCCTTTTATATTTATTATATAATACATGTTATTACAAATATTATTTATTAGTATAAAGTATATTTATAAAATATAATATAAATATTTATATAATTACAGTAATATTTTTACTTTATAATATATAAAATAATTACACAAAAAATCATTCAATATTTAATAAACCTTTCATATATAAATTTATTTAATTTTAGAAATTAATTAAATTAATCGGAAAAAAAGTTGAACACGTGATTTGAACCCTATCCACTCGCGTACTAACAACTATGCCACTGCGCTTCTGGAGGTAATTAAAACTTAATTGTGCAAAAGGTAAGCCTCAACTTCGAAGGCTATTTTCTTCGAATTGACAGGTCATTCGGCGGAATTACATTGAGGGTTGAACACTTTAAAGAAGTACTACTATTACTAGTCTCGTCCCAAAATGAACTTCCTTAGGCGTACCCTCCCCTTGTCAGATATATTAGAATATGAATAAATAAATCTCTAAATTATAGATTTTAAAAGTCTTAATTCAGGTTCTGTAGAGAAGTCTTAGCTATATATAGTCAAAATATTATTATTATGGAAATATTTTTCATAAATAATATTTTAAAAATATGCAATCCCATCTTTATTTTCTGTCGAAAATTGCATTTAAATAATTTTTTTATTATAATACTATTTTTAAAACAGTTTTATATATATATAGTCCAATTCAGGTGAAAGTAAATATCAAAAAACTGTTCATTTATAAACTTTTTCTAAATGAGGTTTTACGAAGTCAGTCGGATACCCTAAACGGCCATTTTTGAGTCATTTAAATCACTCCTTAATTTGTGTGATCTTCCCCTCCCCATAACATCACCTCCAAACAACGCGAATTGTTGATTTTGATAAAATTTGATGTAGTACCTCGGCTTAAATAGTTCAGTCACTTTTAGAGGAATAAAAATTCGACGAACACTTATAACAGCACCTTCCTCGACTACCTTTTGGAAACATTTGGTATACTGGAGCAAAGGGAAACAATTCAAGCTGTCAAGCAATTCGCTGTCATTTTCCTCTTTACACAGTGGCACCGCTTTACAGCCTTTATATAACGCAAGAAAATTCGAGTTCGGATAGTTTTTGAAAAGATATATAGTTATAGGAACCTCTAATTTTTCTTTATATTAGCCTGAAAGGGAGATTTTTCCTTAGAAAACTGGTGTTTATAAAAATAGAATTTGATGTGTATATTTACATATGCAAGTATCGAATAATATATTTCATCCAAAGATTTATTCAATCTTTGTTTTTAAAAGTTTATTTATAACAAATCCTAAAGAAAAACGTGTGTTATTTTTAAAAAAGCCTTTTATAGAGTTCTTTTCAAATAACAATAAAAATATTGAAATTAATTGATTCTTACATTACATAAATTTCTTGCACTCTTGATACTTCTTCGATAACGAAAAATAGGATAACCTTCTAATAAAAACAAATTCTTAATTTTTCAATTCTTTCAAGATCCGTCTTGAAAATATATTGATAATTCGTAGTGTACTTGAAGGCTAGTATAAAAAAGTTAAGTCCACAGCAATTATGCCAATTAAATGGAAAAAAGTAGTCTTAAGGTACTTAAAAAAAGGAATATCTGTATTGCTTATAAGTTTTTAATAAATGGTTTATAGATGCTATTTTTCACAAGACCAATTTAGTTACTTAAGGCTGTTAATGTTACAGAATAGGACCCGAATTTGGAACATTTTTTCCGATATAAAAGAAATGAAAAATTAATATGATATTCTGGCTTCACAATTCTTTAGAGATTAACATTTTTTTATCATACTTCCCATTTTTAACCGAGTTGATTCATTTTTACTGGTATAAAATGTGTTTCACGTATTTTCTCTTATACTGTAATGTTAAATGGGCCATGCCTTCACGTACTAAAACGAAAAAGAAAGTATTCATGGAATATTTTGAAATTTTTAAAAATACTATATGTTGACAAAGGTAAAAGTTATAATTTTGCAAAAATTTCCATGGAAATTGAGGCAATTTTCTGTCTGAAAATGTGCTTCACGTTTAGTTCAAGCTCTCGTATTTTTACCGAAGACAGCCTTAAGACATTAAAGAAAGGAAAGTTTGAATTTCTTACAAGAAATATTCAACCTTTTATTTGCAAATACTCTATCAAAGATTAAATTATTGTGAAAAAAGATATAAATAGCATAGTATGCTATATATACGCGGCCAATTTTGAATCCTTTATATCACTTCTTAATATTGATTGATATCAATAATTGCCGCAAATATGCATAGATTAAATAACGATCAGTTGATTTTTCTCTCTGATTAATTAATGTAAATAACTAAAAATGCTTTAAAATAAAATAAAATGTGGCTATCAAACGTTTCCTATTAAAATCTGTTTTCTAAACAAGATCTCCGCAGCATAGTGATTAAATTTATACGGAATTTTCGAAAAAAACATCATAATGTTGCAGATATAAAATAGCCTTTATTCGAGTAATACTTAATATTAATAGTTTGAGGCAGTTTTTTGAAATTTTCATTCAGTGCACTATTTAAAGAGGTCTTTGAATAAAACTTGCAAGACCTGGGAAAAAATTTTAAAAAAAGTAACTCTTCTAAAAGGAGACAAGTCTCACGCAACTTTCCCATCTTTCAATAGCAAGAGTTATTTTGACTTTTCTCAACAGTAGCAGCTATTTTTAGCCCATTAGTCTTTCTAGAAGAATGTTAACTCATTAATAAGTTAAAAAGTTTTACAGAGACGATGTTTCCAAAATTCTGCAGCAGTAGTTATTAATAAGTACGGTTTTATACAGATTACCCTCCATCAATATAAAGGAATGTCTTCTGTTTAAAGGAGTGAACGTTTTTTTATTTACTCAGATATAGTTGGAATGAATGCCATAAATATGGTCACGGAAGTTTAAAAATTTTGATTCCTTTTTAGTACTTAACAGACAATATATTTCTAGGTAATGTCAGTCACACGATATGATGGGCTGTACTATTGATAGATTTCTATTTGACGTAAGTCATGAAATTACTGATTTCGAAATCTCAAACGAATCCTAAAAAGTATCAATTTGAAATTTATCAGTTTCTATTGTTGCCTGTTTGAAACTGTAGCGATTGTTTTGGTTGAGGTAACGTTATTTTTGATGCAAATTATTTTCTATTTCTTTTAAAAAATAATTAACTGAAGTTTAAAAGATATTTCTTAGTAAAATTGCACTCAATCATCTGGAGATACGATTTAATGTCCATAGTTGTACCTTGTTGGTTCTCATTCAGGGAAGTAGTTACTGTCGTAACAGCCGTATCAATGATACGGGGACCCTAAGTTACATGGGCCGCCCCATTATGCATAAGAATATAATTAGATGTCAAAAGGCCGTAAATAGGGGGTCCCCAAGAAATTTTGATACAGGGCCAACTTAGGACTAGATATGCCAGTGTTCCCATTTAAAAAAAAGCCCTGATTTATCGTTAATATTCTGCATCTTGCTGTCTTGATTTTTCTTGTACGTCAATCCGTCTCCACATACATTTTAACATAATAATTTTTAGATTTACTTGACAATCTTCTCTACAGATTCGGTTAGCACTTTTCCAATCCTTCAGTGGCCCACTAGATTGCCAAATGCCCTTGATAGATGTCCGATTGTCCACTATCACGTAACCTCACAATGTAACACGAGAATTAGTTAAGGTGTGATAAAAAAAGGTCTCACGACGTGATATTTATAAAATGTACAAATCCGTTCCAGATAAAAATGTGCATAAGGTAAGATATTAGCCAACGCCATATTCAGTCTTTCACCACTTGCATAAAACGTTGAATTAATCCGTAAATGTAACCTTTAGCAAGCAGTCAGATTCCCAAAACACCTTTGGTAAAAAGAGTTCAACAGAATTTTTAAAAGCACATGGAAAATATTTAACATCCGAAGGTCCAACGAAGGAAACATACACGGAAAATGCAATATTTAGGGAATAGAGCCAAATTAGTTAACGGGAACACTAGTTCATCTCGATGCTCATGATTCAAAAGCCAGATCTTGACTGACTATTTCTAGGAATTTTCGTTTATAGGCTAGCTGTTTATATATGTTGGTTTGTTACAATTTTTTTTATATATAATAATATTTAATATTATATCCATACCTATTGTGTACAGGTTTTATTCCATTAATTTTTTTTTAATTTTGAGAAAACATGCGTACTTACTCACACTGATGTTTAAAAGTTTGGAATAATTGTAGAAATTAAAGGTTTAAATGAAACAGAAAGCCTGAAATTTGACTATTGATGTTAAACTATGAATATGTACTGTACATATTAAACAGTTTTGTTGGCGGCATACTAGTGAATGTTAAAGGAATGGGAGGTACTATTGAGAATGCTGTAAGAGAAGTTGCATGCAGCGTATTTAAGATTCTGATTGTTTGTGTAATCAATGGTTCAATGAAGACAATTAAACTTGTTTTTAATTAGGTATATTCATTGGAACCTTAGAAAATAGAGGATCACAGACAGTAGAATCTGATTTTGTAAGTGCACACACTTTAAATTGGGGAAATATACCAAATCATTGAAAATTTTCATAGGCAAATTGCATTCGTCAACAAGATCAAGTCTATTTCGTAATAGTACTACGTACCTGTACGAGGTGGGCCATACATCTGACTTCGCAGCTCATTGCAACTACATGGAATACGATTTTCAGGCAAGCAATTTTCGACAGACTCAGGGAGAAAAGTTTCTATACTATATATCTTGCTGTTTGCGTGCTATTAATTTATATGAAAAAACAGAGTGGCCGTTTGAGAGGTACTTTAGTGAAGGGATGAGAAGTTCACTCTGATGAATTATGATTCAGCTTGTAATGAAACTTTTGCCTAAGAATAATCTGGATTGAATGTAAAGTGAATTTAATCAAAAGAAAAACAAATGTTCTATTGTATAAAAGTTTTTCAAGGTCACTATTAGCTTATACATGTGAAACTTGGTCCATGTCTCGCACAGATAAGAACAGGATAAGTGTCTACGAAAGGAAGATTTTAAGATTTGTTTTGGAAGAATTCAGGAAAATGGAACGTGGTGAAGATCAAATTGCGAGCTCTGTCACTCATATAAAGAATCTGACATTGTTAACTTTAGCAAATTACAACGAATTTAATGGGCAGGTCCAGTTGCCAGAATGGAAGAAGACCCCACCAATAAAAAAAGTCTTCAATGCCTAACCAACTGGTACACGGAGAAAAATCTTAGATGGAAGGATGGCCTATTAAAAGAACTTCTAGTTTTGAGAACTAAAAATTGGAGAACACTAGCAAGGAAAAGACTTCTCGAGAAGGCCAAGGCCCACCCTGGGCTCTTGAGTCATTGATAAAGACAGGAAGGAATGTGAATATGGTATCAAATTCACACTATCACTAAACGAAACCTCTAACACACTGGTAGTCTTTGGGTGTGGAAGGGCTTAATGTCTGTTATAAGAATCAACTTTCGTTATCATAGGTGATTCTGTGAATGGATTAAAGTACCGAGATGAAATTCTAGAAACTTATATTCATGCTTTCCAAGGTGCAATAGATCTATAGCTCTTATTCATGAACGGCAGCTTGACACCTCTTAGAGGGTCTCATGAAAGGGAAGTTATCTATAGCACATTGTTTAGCGAAAAATAAACTTCCTCGTACTTAGAAATATGATTTTATTTAGTACTTGATGAGTACATTATTTTAATGAGAGATTTAAATTCTTTTTGAATTGAATTGGAAAAGAGAAATGATATGCAAATGTAACTTACAAAAGTACAGATAATACTAGTAATGATATATTTATATAAAAATTAAGGTTTCCCAATAATTTGAACACACAACAGATAAGATGAAAAATATAAGTTGGAAAAACTACAATTTTATTTTGATGCAAAAAAAATAATTCATAATAGTTTGATAAATTAAAATGTAATTTTTACATTAATTGCTAATATATTAATTGCTTACTAATTAATTAATAAAGTATAATAAAAATATATCAATTATATATTTCAAAAGTAGAGAAAGTTTTATATATAATCATTTGGAGATGAATGACAATATTTTGTTAATTATATTTTTCATTTTACCTGGTAAATTGTTTAAGAAAATAAAAACTAGAAACACAGAAATTATAAATTCTGATAGTAATTAATTCAAATTTTTGAGATTAGAACTTTGAATGTAGTTAAAGTATCCGACGACGTTGGAAACCGTGACTTTAAAAAGCGCATAAATGAATAATTTTAATGATATTTAGTGTCACTTAGATTAGAATATATGTATAAAATTGTTTTAAGAATATTATTAGAACAAAACATTATATTTAAATGCAATATTTTGGAAAAAAATCAGCTTAGAATTACCTATTTTTAAAATATTCTCCTTTAATGAAAAATGCTTGTATAACAATAATATTTGCTCTTATAAAGGAAAGATTTCCCCAGAGGACCTGAAATAGGGTTTTTGAAAAATTGACATTATTTTCAGACTTACTACCAACTGAAATAATTATCGGCATTTTTTTCTTAAAATTTCTCCCCTGTGTTGTACAAAAATATGGACAAATTCACCTCTAAGTTATATATTTCAGAAATTCTCGTTCAGGCTCAGTACAGAGGTGGTAAATTATACACAGGCAAAATATTATTATTAAAGAAACATTTTTCATGAAAGGAGAATGGTTTGAAATACACCATTTTATGCTCATTTATTCTTATATTCTTAAAACAATTTTACACACGTATTCTAATCTGAGCGATACTAAATATCATAAATATTATCCATTTATACACTTTTGCAAAATCATAGTTTCGAACGTAGTCGAATACCTTAAGGTCGACAAAGATGTCTTAAGGTCGGATACCTTAAGGTTTCCGAAAGCGTACAAACAATTATTTTTTTTAATATTTAGTGTCACTTAGATTAGAATAAAAGTACAAAAAAATTTTTTAAACTATTTTTATAGAAAAAAAATTATTTAAATGCAACATTTAAACAAAAAAAGGAACATATAATTACCTATTTTCAAAACCTTCTCCTTTTTTACAAAATGCTTCTATAATAATAATAATATTTTGCCTGTATATAGCGCAGACCTCTGTAAAGAGCCTGAACAAGGATTTTTGAATTATATAACTTTTAAGTGGATTTATCGATATTTTAGAATATCAGAGTGGAGAAAATTTTTTAATAAAAAAAACAAAACAAAAAAACACCGGTGATAATTTTAATTGGTAATGACTCTGAACATAATGTGAATGTTTTAGAAATCCTAGTTCAGGCTCTCTGGAGAAGTCTTAGCTATATATAAGCACACACAAAATATTATTATTATAGAAGAATTTTTTGTAAAAGGAGAATTTTTTGAAAATAGGTTATTCTAAGTTCATTTTTTGCCAAAATACTGCATTTAAATAATTTTTATTATAAAGATATTCTTAAAACCATTTTATACGTGTCTTCTAATCTAAGTGACACTAAATACTAAAAGAAATAATCGTTTGTAGGCTTTTGCAAAATTATGGTTTCGAACATTGTCGAATACCTTCAGTTAAACATATTCAAGAACTAGAGAATGAAATGTGATTGAATATTGTAATTATCATGGTACAATCTCTTAGTTATAGATATAATGCTACTCCCTGAGGGTAATTGATATTGTTTAAAGAAATTATTCTGATAAAGAATTATATCTTCTGAAAACTTAAATTTATTCATCAACTTAGCTTGTAAATTATAGAAACAGAGACGCCATTTCAGGGAGCAAATTTTCATACCATGATGACTCCTATCAAATTTTATGGGTATTATAACTCATTTTAGTCTCTAATTTCTGCAATTAATTGCCCATTAGATTTAGATTCATGCATTAAATTCTCTTGTATCTACACTTACTTGTAAGATACTTTGGGGGATGGACTTCGTTACCAATTACCACTTTAAGTTAATCTGTACATATCAAGGAACAGTCTTAATAGTATCCTTAAGCGACATCGAAAAGTGGTGCCTGAAGTAATAATTCAATATTAAATTATACGTTTATCTAAATTGAATATGGTTTTATGAAAGAAAATTGATTATTTTTAAGTAATCCTAATTGTACCTTGTTATGAGTATCTTTACGCTAAATAATTAACACACAGTCACCTTTATACAAAATTATATATTAATGTATTTGACTACGTTCGGAACCGGGATTTTTCAAAAGCGTGTAAATGAATAATATTTATGATATTTAGTGTCACTTATAGATTAGAATACATGTATAAAATTGTTTTAAGGACATTATGAGAAAAAAATTATTTAAATACAATATTTTGTCAAAAAATTAACTTAGAATAACCTTTTTTCCTAATGTTCTCCTTTTGTAAAAAATACTTCTAATGTATTAATATTTTACCTGTATTCAGCTCAGACCTCTCTTCAGAGGCTCAACTAGAATTTTTGAAATGCATAACTTAGAAGTCGGTTTATCGATGCTTTACGAAAACAGAAGGGAGAAATTTTAAGAAAAAAACACCGATAATTATTTCAAATAGTTGTAACTCTGAAAATAATGTGAATATTTCAAAAATCGTAGTTGAGCCTCTGTACAGAGGTCTGAGCTATATACAGGCAAAATATTAATACAATAGAAGCATTTTTACAAAAGGAGAACATTTGGAAAAAAGGTTATTCTAAGTTAATTTTTTGCCAAAATATTGTATTTAAATAATTTTTTTTGTCATAATGTCCTGAAAACAATTTTATACATGTATTCTAATCTAAGTGACATTAAATATTATGAAAATTATACATTTATGCGCTTTTTTAAAATCATGGTTGCGAATGTAGTCGGATACCTTAAACATTTTTAGATGAAAGTGTTTATATGGTGTTAAATAGCCTGAAACATACGTAGCCTGAAATGTACGTTACATTAAAACGTTAAGAAAGTTTCTCTAGTATCTTTGTTAAGAGAATGCTATATTAATTACTGAATTTGAAATTAAATTCATTGTCTACAGAATCAGAATTACTTTGCAATAACGCGAGGCATTTAAGGAAAAAAAAGACCTCAGAAATAAGAAATCTATTTTTTTAATTAAAAAAAAATCATTATTAGTTTGTAACAGAAATTTTTCTCCCCTAGTCCATTGAAATAAATATTGTTTGATAAGAAATTAATTTTGTTGCTATTTTTCTTGCACTATCTTTTTTTAAAACTGAAATAATTAAAGTAAATATCGTAAGACCAATTTTCAATTCTGTTACAGTGACTGTTATACCAATATCTAATTTAAATAATTTCTACACCTATAATTTATTTTAATTTTAGCAATGAAATAACCGCTATTTATATTATTCAAATCCAATTAATAAAGTTAATTAATCTCATTATTTTAGCATTGCGAAATTTGTAAGAAATGTTTCATCTCAAATTTGATTAAAAAAGCTATATTTAATAATTCCTTGAATTAATTATATTGTATTTTTTATTAATATAGATTAAAAATAGCTAAGCAAACTTTAAGTTCCTTATTTGAAATTGCTGTCAAATTAGATTTACGAGTTGATTTCATTCAGCTGAAGCAAAATTAAGTCTTATGAGCAGTGAAAACAAATTTGCTATAATGAAGGAAAAAGAATAAATGAAATAGTGTATTCGAAACAAAGTTTACCTTTTTTATTCTCTCAGCGTAATTAAACTTAATATTATTTTTAGAAATTTTTATGCAATAAAATGAAAGAATGTTTGCTTAATAAGGAAATATTTTGTTGATATAAATACGTTGATAGGGGGTTCGAGGATTTTATACAAATTAGTCGCAAAAAACAAGCCAGTTCTTCAGGAGCGATGGAAATTTATTGTAGAAAAACAATCCTTGAAATACAGAATACACAGAGAAATTCGCAGAATAAATCTCAGATCTTCACACCTTCAACAGCTCTCTGACACAACTATCAGTGACTAAAATACACGTTGTAAAAGATTATTCACAAGTACTCCTCGTCCTACTCAACAGCCGAGCTAACCACTAGTTGACTGTTTACAGTCAGGGCAAGAAAACTAATCGCTAGTCAAAATAATACTACCCAGTTTCGGTGAGCGTCTCCTTATTTATAAGCCTTGCGGATCTTTCGAGAAAGATCTACTTGAGTCATAGATCATGAAATTAGTTTATTTCTCCTCTAATTTCCAGAAGAATATATAGGGTCCAGAACTCACCAAAATGGTCACCAAAATTTATGTCAACTCTGCTCTATCACCAAGATTTCACCAAGTTTCTTTTGAATCGCATAATAATATAAGGAACGGCGTTGCTTGCGAATATTACATAATATGTAATATAAAATAAATGCAAACTAGAGTAATATAAACGTATTACACATCCAGTTATAAACTATTTACACCATTTTAAGTATTCTCAACACAAAATTCGTAAAAAATATTTTTGTATACATTTTAATGAAATATCTTTAATTAATAAAATTATAAAAGAAAGTTTCAAAGTAAATTTTTTTGTAACAAGAATGAATAATTGAAATTTAATGTATACCCTTTCTGCTATCTTACTTCTAATTTTTAATATTTATTTTATATTCATAGCTGTGAACAGTAGAATTTTATAATTTAATGACACTCTTTTTCCACATTTTGTTGCAAATGTGATGCATTTGGTATATGACAACCCAAAAGTCCCCGTTTAAGTGAAGAGTTTTGAAATTTCTTTTGATGTCTCCATTTTATTGCCCATACATTTATGGCCACAAAAATATTTTATTTTTTGTTTCTAAGATATTTAGAAGCTATGTTATAGAGTAACTAGTAAACCGTAAATGGAGTTTACAAAACCGGAAGTAGACATTTAAAGAGACGTAAGAAAGTAATTAATAAGTTTGAGCGACTGTTTAGCATCAAATCTGACAATGAATGTTCATACTACGAAGAATGATCCTGAAATATAGAAGCTGCTGGGGCTTTCCTGAAAAATGGTTAGTCAAATGAGAACTGTAGTAATGTAATAAATAATGATGGCGATTGGCAGGGACGTTTTAAAACATGGATGAACTGTGCCTGGTTCAGGAAGTTCTGCAATTTATTTTTTTTACCTCAAGGAATGCTAACCAGTTGAAATTCTTCGATAACTTTTAGATAATTAAGGTAAAAATGTGATGAGTGATCGAATGGTGAGAAAGTGGATTCGACAATTCAGTGATGGGCGTACCAATGTTAATGACGGAGCACGATTGGGTAGCCTTCTGTTGTCAACGATGGTTTGTGTAAGAGTGAATGAGAAAATTCATAAAAACGGTGAGTGAGTGAATACTAACGTCGCACTGTTCAGCTACACGAGGGCCTTAGGCGACGGACCACGTATTTTTGAATCATGGTCAAGTGACGTGGACAACACCTGAATTGGCATCCCCTATCCTAACTACCACATCACACCAACGGGTGGATGTTTAAGCTCTCGACAAATTTTACGTGCATCGCTCCCCTACATGGCGGGTCTTTTGTGGTACTGGGCTCGAACTCGTGACAAGGCCAGCCACGATTCGATACCTTGACCACTCGGCTACTGCGGACACTTGAAAACAGTTGGATAAGATTCACAATAAGATTGTTTTCTAATAAGTTTCTATAAAACGCTGTGGATAGTGCTTCTCTTTACTGGTGGCATCTTTCTTTGAAGAGTGCATAGACAAGTTTGTTTTCCGATATGACAAAGTTTCAAACAAGGATGACAAACATGTAGAAAAATATTTTCCGACTTTTTGTTTAATGTAAAAATAAATTTGGTTTTGAGAAAAGAGTTTTTTATGCAAGTTTTTCACACAGAATGGTATTTAGTTTCCGGACATGCCTGGTATTAAATAAGTTAACATCATTTAAAGAGAAAAGATATCTTTAATGATAATGTAACGCTCTTTTATCCCCCTTCATAAAGGAACCGATATGGAAATTTCCTTTTTAAAAAGTGTGTTTAAAAATATCTTCTAATGAAGTTATTTGTATTCACAAATTTTGATGGAGTGTGTTCCGTTCTAAAATTGGATCTTTTCATTCTGCGTGATAGCACATTGACTCTAGTAAATAAGTGCTTAGCTATTTTGTGCCATGCATAAAATAAAAAATGCCAAAAATGAAGCTATTTTAAAAGTATGCATTTATTAGCGTCGACAAAAGCCTCTCCGGATATTTTCAGACTCAAAGCTTGTGATTTTTCAACTTAAGAAGGGAAAAAAATTTATTATGTCGCCACGTCTTATTAAGATTAATCTAAAAAAAGCTCAAATAATATATTTTACTCAATAGCAGATAATCATTAGAAAATTACATCACATTAATCTCCTCAAGGAAACTGAACAAATATGAGTTCTTAGTTAAAATAATTTTAATACTGTTTTTCAACTTATAATTATTTGATGGTGTTAGATAATATATTTTTTATACTACATATAGTTGTCCTTCACAGCTTTATTTGTATAAAAAATTAAACTCCAGCAAAATTTAATTTCCATTGGTTAAGAATGGTGACACCATTCATTCTGATCAATAAGGGCATTGTGACGAAGCATATCTCTTCCCCCTATTTTCTAACAGATCCCTTGCCCCTTGCCGACAGAAGTTGAGAAAATTCCAGGCATTTCCCTAATTGCCGGGAAGGAATTTCGTAACTGGGTGGGCGAGTTTCGGCACCTTTTTTCCCAGCTGACCGGACTGTCAAAAAGAGGCGCCTTAACATTGTGTATTCATTTTCCCACAACTCGGTGACGCCGCCGCGTCTGTGAACTTACAAATGTGCACCCAACCTCGGCGCCTAATTGGGACTAGCGAACAGGAAACGAGACCGATTTGGCGCGGCAGAAGGGTAAGAGATCAAGGCAGCCGAGACTGGAAGACTGCAAAAGAACCAGAGGGATTGAGGCCGACAAAGAGATGAGAGGTGGATGACTAGGAGAAATAGAGATGATATAAAAAGGGCGAGAGAGTCCAGACAAGAAAAAGAGACTGGAATTTTGAAGGGAGCCGTTCGGACGTCCCTTGAGCGATAGGAAGAGCGAAAACGAGCCCGCGAAGTACAGCGGTCTCCTGGTTTGGAAGATCAGGGAACGGGAGAGAGTGCGAAAGAGACTCGAAATCATTACGGACCATTTTTGCTATTAAATTGTAAAGAATATACCATTTTTTTTTTGATGATTTTCATTCTGAAATAAATAGTTATTCAAGAGCTGTGGGAAATCATTACAGCATTTAAAAAATGACATCAAAAGCTTCCTTTTTATGGTTTTTCTTCATAGCTTCATTCGTTAATTTATCTAGAAGTAATCGAACGATGGCTTATTTTCACTGTCAAAAAAGTCACGGTTAACTTAGTTTCCACCGTTGAAGAATAACACAAAAGATTCCACCTCTCGGAGATTTGCAGGGTTTTATATCTAATATTCCAAAAAATCTAGAATTTTAAACGATTATGATATCGATAAGTGTTATCTCATTACGTCAGATTTTACACCATGAAAGAGATAATCAGTAATATAGATTAAGTTGAACAATACATAGCATAGAACATAGAGTCGAAATCCATTCATAAATCTAGGAGTCAAATTACGAGCAAATCAGCGGTTACAACGGCGTTTATGAATGTTGTTTTGAACAGAGATTATGAGCCGTGGGAAGCCGGAAATTTCCGTAATACAGGCAACTCGTCTTGTGCCTGTGAATAGGTAAAACACGGTAGTTATGTAGCCTGACTTGAGACCTAAAATCGTCAACATGCCTTCCTCCTGTCTTGTGAAGTAATTGTATTCCAAACAGCTACTGAATCCTTCGATTTATTCATAATGCAAGTTGTCTTCGGACAAGATTGGAAACGGGCAATATTATTCGCAAATCATTCATTATGAATGAATTCTGAACTTATTTGTTTAAACAATATGCATGGTGTTGCCTAATTCGACCGACAAATTCAGAGGGATAATAGTAGGCAGCATAAGGACCACAAATCAACATAGAACATGGAGTCGCTCACAACATTTAGTCGTTGAAAATCGTTATCGGGATTAAGATTACGTGGGGAGTGGCCAAACGATTGCAGGGATTTGAATCGCCATCGTAGGGCTGAACAATCCTACACGCATGCTAATTCTACACTTCTTCCGGAGTTTCTGTACGAAGTACCGGCTACTGGGCACCTGAACGTGTGGTTCATGCATGATGGTGTACCAGCGCATTTTCCGATTGCGATGCGTAACCATCTCCATGTTATATATCCCAGGATACAGACTGAACGTGGTACACCTGTCGTTTGACCTCCACTCTCCCCAGACCTCAATCCCATGGATTTCTTCTTCTGGGGCCACCTGAAATCGCTTCTGTGTGAGACGTCGATGGCTAAAGTGAACGATCTCACTGTTTGGATCCTCGTCATTTTAGCTGACACCCCCAGAGAACCGGATTTGCTTAAACCAGTGCTTCTCAAACTTTCAATACTGGCGACCCACTTTTCAATTATAATTTTTATCGCGCCCCCCTTATACAATAATAATGTATTGAATGCAATAATAATGCACTTTGACGCTAAAGCTACAAAACGATCTTAATTATAAACCGTACAAATTAATAAGATATGTATATTAAATTTTATATATGTAACATTTTAAGTAATATATACTTTATTTTTCTTTCTCGAATTTTTAAATTGGAACAGATTCCAAAATGCAAAATATAGATCTCAGCCAAATATAGAAAATGTACTCAGAGTGTCAATTTCTAATCGTAAACCTTCCTTTGAAAAACTTCTCTGCAAGACAAGCCCATGGAAGTCGCTAATACTTATTAAACTTGCTCTTAATTTAGTATTAATAAATTAGTTGTAAAATACCTTGTGCAGCACTGATACATTAAAATTAACTGTCTGAAGTACCTGCTGTTCGAACGAGTTCATTTTTTAAAAAAACTAAAACATTCTTGATAACTTGCTGAGTTGTCAGGAGAGTAAACCCAAATGCGCGACAATGTTTATGAAAATGTAAAATGATATTTTAAAATAAATGCTCATATTATAATTATTTTTAAGCGAACTGTAATTTTAAGCCTCATAGAATTAGCATTTAGAATTAATGTTAAACAACGAAAAATAATATAAAACTCCAATGAAGAATAATAGTGTTATTTTTAATATTTAAAGTAAGAAGACTTCAAAATGTTTTATCCTGGGTGCAGACACACACTCGATACTAGCGTTAATGGTCACGCGGGGTGATTGAGTCACCCCAATCCTTTTTTTTTCTTAATTATTTTATTGTACACGATACAAATCGTGATTCCAGAGAATAATTTAACTAAGAGAAAGTAAACTTACCTACTTTCAAGGACTTTTCAATTTTTCTTTGGTAACAAATAAACAGTTTTGCCAGAATTAACGATTTCGTGAACTGTGTGTCCCGCGCGACCACTTCCGGGTAAAAAGTGTATTCATTATGATGCTTTATATGTTTGAGAATACTCATAAAAATAAGTCTGGGCCAAGTAATCCTTCAAAGTGCTCTCCGTGGTTTTCCAACTATCATAAAACTCTTTTGCATGGAAAAAAGCGCAACAGAGAAATAAATTACTTAACAACTTCCCTAAATGAGAAATAAACACATAAGAGAGGGATCATAACTAACTGTACCACTAACTTAGAAGGTCAAACAGATTATCAGCAAAAACAGATTACAGCTATAATGTGCAATATTTCAAAAATAATCACAGTGATGAATTTTTTATGTTCCTAAATTTTTTCGATTCTGGGTCTGGGATTTGTATTTTCTCAGAAAGAGTAGTATGTTATGTTTAAAAAGGAAACGTAATAAAAAATCTCTCATCATGGGATTACAGCAAATCAAATAAAAGTTTTTTTATTTGGTTATAGGATCAAAGATAGCTCATTAGGTATTGAAGAAGTTTTTATTTTTGAGATGACTTAATATTGCCTATAAATTATATCAGAGTAAAAGTGCATTTTTTTATGTCTGAAAGTATTTTGTTTTAATTCATTCCAGTAAACTAATTATTTCTTTAAATCTTTTATTTTCGATATGCTCGCACCCCCCCCCCCCAGGGGGGCGTGCCCCACAGTTTGAGAAACACTGGCTTAAACGCATATGACAATCCTTCATCAATCCCTGTCTTTACTGCGCTGTGCCTTAACTTCAAACAATTCCTGTGACAATCATTGTATTTCTGACTTCGAGCTGTAATGCATTGTTCTTATTGTAGACAAGCTTTACGTCCGATACATGTATTTCTTGCCTCTTATTGCCTCTTTTCATTTCATTCGATGTCACCCTCTTCATAACTGTTTTTGCGAATTACTTCGACTGTACGTGGTTTGTGACCCCGTGTTCCATGCTGATTTGTCACCCCCATGCTTTCTACTATCACCCCTCTCGAATTTGGCAACACCTTGTATAGATAAGGTTATGACCAATATAAAGCAGTGTTGTCTTTCAAATATCCCTCTTATATAAACTTAAAAGTTCTCAAACACCTAATTGTAAAGAGAGATAATTTTCTTTAGTAAATAATCATTCTATTAGAACCAATTTTATTAATATCAAATTAATTATTCATATATACAGGAAAAACACACACACAAAAAGGGGAACCTTTTATACAGAAAAACTATACGCATCGCTGTAAAAAAATCCTATGAAAGAAAAATAAATTTTATGAAAGAAAATGACTCGGATAATTTCGATTATATGAAAGAAATAATAATTTAGAAGCCCTTTTCATTTTCACAACTAGTTTATAGTAATGAAATATTTTTTCAACAACGATAAAATTGAACTCTTTAATAAAGCCTTCCTTGAATTTCGAGTCTTTATCTATAACTGCAATGAATCTTCAAAATAAAACGAACCGTTCATTTATTAATGCAAAATTATCTTTTTAGTGAATAAAATATTTAAATGATAGTTAAGGATCCTTCACAATTTTTATTCAGAACTCTACTTAAACCATTAAATGAAAGCGAACGCTTGCTATTTCTAAAAGCAATGCTTCAATTTGGACACATGTTCCACACAATTCTCGCATCTTTCTAAAGCACTTGGTAATTTGTTATATCTTCGATAGAGACAAATAATTAAAGTTCCATTCTCTAAATTTAAAGAGTGATGATTGTGGAGTTAATTTCAAACTGTTCGAAACGATATTTTGTGAAAGTTTTGCAATTGTAACCATTTGAACTCATAAACTCTTGAAACGTAGATTATCTTTTGATAGTCTGTTTTTGTTGAGAGAAATTGTTGCTGTTGCAAATGAGAATGTTATTTTTGTTTTTAAATGCTAATTAGCAATAATGGCTGCATAATAAATGCAAAAACGGGAATATCCTAATATTGGTTTAGCACTTAAAGCATGAAAGACGATATTTGTTCTTAGGTAAATAATAGATTTATTTCTGTTGAATATTTTATTATTTAGTTTAAAACAGATGCAATGAAAATATTTTTCTTTTTCTCTCTCTCTCATTCTCAAGATACTCTTTAAAAATCCTTTTGAAGTAACTTCATAACGATTTCTTTCGTGAAATGTTTCTACTCTCTCGTTACTTTTGCAATAATTCCATAAATTTTGTATCTAATTGAAATCTACACCATTCCAAGCTAAATTTAAAATACGGTTGTCTTAAATATGTAGGAATCTTATTTTACAATAAAAAACACCGCTTCATTTACAATACATTTTGATATCAATTCCAAACTATTGCAAGGTGACTTCATATTCAATTATACAATTTAGAAACTCTCATAAAATTGTAGAATGTTTGTAGATAATTAATTACATCTGATTTTTACGGTGACTTTCTTAGAATTTAAAAACATATACATATATAAAGTTTTTCATATATTTTATTCTCTTTAAAAATGCATCTGCTAAATCTTAGATTCTTATTTCTTTTACTAACTCTTTGGCAATAACTTTATGAGGGAAAACTTTCAACTGATGATCTAAACCAACTTTTAAAGTGACTAATAATATATTTACTTTGTCTGCTACATAAATGTTTAAAAAAATTAATTTATATTCTATATCAGTGTTATGCATAAAAAATTTATATATTCTTGCTAGTTTGCAGCTAAAGGAATACAGTTAACTATTATTAGTAAAAATATATTACCACTTAAAAGTAGTTTAGAATTCTTGTTTTAACATTGGTTAAATGTATGTACTATTAAAAGTCACACATATATGCATATAGATATTTAATCCGTGTAGTCAAGGATAATAACTGAGAACTAATATATAATTCAAGGTTAATTCAGTGCCGTACTAAAATTGCGGAGCTCATTCCATACGACTGGACTATGGCTTTACCGTGGGTCCCTAGTCATGTTAACATAATGAGAGGACCAACCAAAGTCCTCTTGACCCTTAGAAGAGCAAAGAGCTTCATAACCAAAAACATTGACAAATGTACTGCCCTGACTCAAAAAAATTTCTTTCAAACAAAAAAACTCAAACAAATTAACAGATTGTATGAGTAATTAAATTTAAGGACACATGTGTTTCTAGTTATAAAATACTGTATGTTTAAAATTACTTGTATGCTTTAAATTAAAAAAAAACGTCTTTAAAATTGATTAATTTAAATATAAAATTAATTTCTTAATGTTAAAAATACAGTACATTCCTCGACGTTCTTTTTTCTTGTTTTTCTTTCTTTTCTGTTTTTTTTAAGGAATAAAAAGAAGTTAAGTTCTGTTAAGGAATAAAAAGAAATTAGTAAATTTCATTGAATCTAAAGAAAAAGGGAAAAATTTGAATCTCCTAGTATACTGCACAAGCATAAAGGAAAGTAAATGTTGAAATAAAGACAACAATTCCCAACCGTGCTTTGAAATCTTTTTACGTTCTTGCATTCGTGCTTTGCATCTTTTTACATTCATTGAAATGTGAATAGTTTTCTCTAAAAAGTAATTTTAGAGAAAACTATTCACATTTCATAGTTATTAACAGGATGAATAGAGCTTGTTTAAATGTTTCGGTACATGAAATCTTCTGAATGAATAAATATTTAGTAAAGCTTTTTTCTTTCGGTGTTTTTTTGTCAGAATTCATGTTTCTGAAAAGGCAATTTTAGGTGGTGTCATTTTGTTTAGCACCTTCTTTCGCTTTGCTTCCATGTAAATTGTGCTGTAATGCCCATAAACATTGATATCAGTTTTTGTTTGATTTATACCTGGAACAGAGAAATAAACGCAATAAAAAAAAAACAGTCATAAAAAATAGGTGAAAAATAAACGAAAATTAAAAAAAGCTGGCTTATATATATATATATATATATATATATATAAGATTATGATATTAAAAAGGTAAGAGAGAGAGAATTATAAGCACATTTGAAAGTGAAAGTATATCTTTTAAGAAAAAGACAACACTTCTGTTACTTAAAGTAAATAGTTTTTTTTTCTATTTTATTACTTGGAAATTTAAACATTTTAATCATGATTGCTGTGAAATATTTATAGCTGGGAGTTTTATATTGTGATATTTGTAATAAAATAAAAATATTACAAGATATAAAAAGATATCAATGCAATATTTTCATAATTTTTCTCATGACAATAAAATTTTTTGAGATAACCATAAGGACTTGTACGCTTTTAAGTTTACTGTTATCATTTAGCATAGTCATGTATAAAGAGTATATTAAATATTATTAATGTGCAAACTATGCACCTCTAAAGTAGAAGTCTTTCTTTCTGCACAGATGCTTTTTCAAAATTTTTATATAGTTTTCTCAAAGTGCATAATATTTTCAAAGAAAATATTATTTTATTCGTACTGTAAATTTTTATTCTTATTTTAATATTTTAAAGCTATAAATATTCCCTATTTTCAGTGTTTCTCCTTTATGGTTCAAGTTAATAATAATTTCTGTCTCTGGAAACCAACATTTATACAATGAAGGATCTCACTATCTCTGTGATTTCGTATGCTCCCAGAAGATGCAATATTAAGAACTTTAAGCATTCTGTGTGTGATAATACCATTCTCATTTATCAAGAACAGAATGTCTTACTAAAGTTTTCAAAAATATTATATACTGAAATATGGAGCAGAAAATTTTGGTCGTTTATAAATGGTCGTTATATTATAAACATATTTCATTAAAAATATATACAAGAGTTGTAAGTTAAGCAATGGCAACATAAGTATACATTTTTAGTTGAACTTACAAGTACATTTGTATTTCATGCGTTCTATGAAATCACTAGCAAAGCTTATAACCTTTTGCCAAATATCGCGAAGCTGTTGGAGGCGATTGGTAAGGTATTGATTGTTGATGTCCTAATGCACGGGATAGAGATGAAACGTCATGAAATCGGTGGCGTCGAAGAAGTTCCTTCGACTTCGGAAACAGATTGAAGTCACACGGACTCATGTCAGGTGAGTAGGGAGGGTGTTCCAAGATTTCCCACTGCCACCATCGCAATAGAAGAGTGACATTGTTTGCAACAGGACAACGATCGTCTCATGTGCGCATGCGGAGAAAAATACGGGCATCTTTTCATAATGGGTGAGAAAATGAGTCTATTTGATTGCGGTACCTCTCCAGGAGGATGTCAGTCAGTGCATACTAGTGCCATTTCTGTAATTTGGTGAGTTGATGTGGAACTCAGCGGATAGGAATCTTCCTTATGTTTAGATATTTCTTCCTTATGTGCCACCTCTCTAAGGATAATTTCCGGACAATCCATCGACGTTCTATGAAAAGGAGAGCACTCAGGATGTCAATTGGATCTTGAAGAATGGAGGGCCGACCGATCCGTGGCAAATAAACAGTCTCATTGCAACCAGAACGAATGCTTTAACCCAGCGTTTTCAAACTGTGGGGCGCGCCCCCCTTGAGGGGCGTGACAACTCTAGAAGGGGGGCGCTGGCATATTAAAATGTCGAAAACAGAAGATTATTTAAAAATATATTTTTTTTTTACTGAAAGTAAACAAACAAAATACATTCTGACACGATAAAAAATAAAGTACCCATTTACATTAATATCTTACACTCATTATTTATCAGTGCTACCTAATGTATTTTGTAATTAATTTAATAATACTAAGTTAAGAACAACTTGTGACCCCACGGAATTGCCATACATAAAATTATATACAAAAATTAATACTTATCTTGGTAATTTATATATATATATATACGGTGGTTTATAATTAATCCCTTAACTGCCGATTAAAAGTTATGCGATTCGCTTCCCAATGCCAACCGTTTTCCACGTAGGCGCGAGTATGTGATGTATTGAGAGGGGGGGGGGAGGAAAAAAAGAAACAAACAAATAATAATAATTTGAAATAAGTAAATCCTTCGCAAACATTATCAAGGTCCTTTTATTGCATTCCAAAGCCTTCGGAATAATTTTATGGATAGCAGTGCAAAGAAAAGATCGTACTTTGGAAAGATACGAACATATATACTTCGGACGTACATATACGTCCGGGGAAATTAACACTCAAATTACATTAGACATATCTACACGATGTCACTTAAGAAGTTAAAGTCTTATCGTAGTTTTAGCGTCAAAGTATAAAAGTATTATTGAATTCAATGCATTGTTTTTGTATGAGGGGGGCGCGAGGAAAATTATGATTGAATATTGGGTCGCGAATATTGAAACTTTGAGAAGCACTGTCTTAACCCATCCTGCAAAAGTCCTATACGGTAAAGCATTTTCGTTTCAGACTTCCAGTAATCCTTGATAACATTCAGTTGCATTTTTGCCATGGCCATTTTAAGCCATGACCACTGATCACCTTCCGAAAACATGCTTTAAAGCTATGGAAACGAAACTCTTCCTTTTAACGCCACACAACAACTGTCCTTCTAACTAGATCGACTGTTTCTGTTCATCGACAACGGCACGACCTCACCACTCCCATACCTTATTGGCGCATGCCCTCTCTTTTGCGGGTTTCTATGTTAAGTTGCCACTACTTAATTTACAACCCTTGTATTATCTCTTTAAGCTTTTTGTCAACTAATTAATTATTTTTTTTTTTGCTTTCAAGATGGATATGCTTCAAATAATTTTAAGGTTTCTCATAAAACCACTAATTTTACTCAGTTTGTCAATGGACATGTAAAAAGGATGAAGATGTATGTACCTTTGAGTGTATAATGGATATGTATGGGAATTGTGCTTTTTCAACAGCAAGGAAAGACATTTTAAAGGTATTTTCTCAATGCACTGTCTCTGTATTTTTCAATTCTTTTTTGATTAGTAAAGTCACTAGAATGTTTAACAATTAGTAAGTTTATGGGGGGACATAGAAGATCGACAAAATATGAAAACGGTCATAGGAATGTTCGACAAAATTCCTTACAAGCTGAGTTTCGTATTCTGTATCTTTATTCAAATAAATATTTATTAGGGTATATAAGTAAGCACAACTTCTGATTGTTATATTTAAACTAAAGACTTATTCATTAGTTTAATCTATAATGGGTTCTCTTCGGATCTTCTACTTATTCATAAAATATAAAGGTTTTGAATTGATACTTTGATTTGAGAACCTTTCTCCGTAAAGGAACCATGACATTTAAATGGAGGGTGATATTTAAATTTAAGTAGTCCAAGGAGGAAGATACAGCAGTACGAAACTGTTAGTGTTAGTTTAATCCCGGGGTGGGTATTAAGCCGATCGCAATCAATTGGTGGACCATCAGGAAATTTTTGGGCGAACACCTTCACTAAGACCTAATAATCATTCCACATTGTACGGAAGTCAAGAAATATCGTATTTATGCGGATCTAAGCCGCCGTCGATTTTAAGCCACGCTCCAAATTCTCAACAAGATTTTGTGACAGTTGAAAATTGAAAAATAATCCAAAATGGTTTATCGATATCCAATTTAGTGAAATTAAAATAAATTTAAAAGGAAAACTAATAAGAAGTGAATAATTAATTATTTTATCAGTATTATAAACTTTTAAATACATACATGAAGCTGTAATTGCTCTAAATATCCCATCCAACAAATTTTTTTTCTCTTCGATTCTAAGCCGTGCTTGATTTTCAGTAGTATTAACATTGGGAAAATAGTTCTGCTTAGATTCGAGTAAATAGGGTATTTTAAAAAATATGATAGAAAAAAACCGAATCACATAAGAGGAAATTTCATTGAATAGAAAATGCTCTTCGCTATTTGGAGGTAATTTTTAGAAGAATATCGTTAAATGTTTTTTTTGGTTCCAGGAAAAAGTTCGCTAAATAGAGAAATTCGTAAAATAGAGGTTCCTAAATTGGAGGCTTGACTGTATTGTATACTTTCTTTTAGCTCACTACACCTACGTCACTGGGTGGACCGCAACACCTTGAAAAAATCAGAAGTAGCCCGTACCCTGGAAAAGTCTGCCCACCCTTGGTTTAAGCTATATCTTTGGAAATTTTACCTTGGATTATTGACCTATCTAATCACATGAATTTGGAGCTTTGTTATCAGTGTCCAGATTGGATAATTCGTGAGCCTGTGTTTCTTAAAGTGCGTAGGATGAGTAAAATTTCGAGTATTCTTATTATTAATTAAGAATAACTCGCTCCCATTAGCTATTTTCAACCATATTGTATTTGGAAATGAATAAAATAAAATTGTTAAATTTAAGATATGTTTCTTCATTTGGTTGCCTCTCACACTAAGGCAGCGTTACTCAAACTGTGGGGCGCGATAAGCCTGCGAGGAGGGCGCGAGCATATTGAAAATAAAAGATTTAAAAAAATAATTTTTTTGGAATGAAGTAAAACAGAATGCTTTCTGACATAATAAAAATACACATTTACACTGATATAATTTATATATATCATCTGTGATATTACATCATCAAATACAAAAGATTCCACTTCAAACGCTCATTAGCTATCTTTGAACATATAACCGAATAAAAAAAGACATTTTGTTTGTTTTGCTGCAATTCCACGATGAGAGATTTTTTTTATTACGTTTCTTCTTTTAACCCCTAAAATACTACTTTTGATTACCATCTATTTGACCATCAAACTTACTGGTATGTTTAACTCCGTATCTTTTTCTTTTAGGAAAGTTATAAATAATATTTTCCAGTTGCTTTTTTCCATGTGAATGAACTTTATGCTATATGGATAAGCATATTAAGCACTTTGAAGGATTATTTGGCCAAGATGTATTTTTATGAGTATTTTGAAACATATAATGCATAATGAAAAACGTTTTACACAATTATTTTTTAGAACTGACATCGATATTTTTAAATTGAATACACTTTTAACATGGGAGCGGTAGCATGAGGTGCAGAGTCACCTCAGGCTCACGAAATCGTTAATTCTGGGAAAACTGTTTATTCGTTAACAGTGACCTTGACGGTATCTTCCTATTAGACAGTCTTAATGGGAACCACACAAAATGAACTTGTCACATATATGTCTCTTTTTTGAGAGTGGCAAACGTTTTTTTTACAATCTAGGTACTTGTTTTGATCGAGTTTCCTGCGCGACCACTTTTGTTCAAAAATATTTTCTATGAGCTTGCTACACTTTCCCCTACGAACAACTTTGTGGTTTTGATTGCTTTGTTGTTCGAGTTATTATGGTTTGTAAATGTAAATGAGCAGAATATAAAAAAAATGGGCATCTTTAATCTCTATTGAAGGAAGTTGAAACTGATCAAGCAATTGAAGAGAACCTGCTGAAATAATTTATATTAATCATGATAGCGAAAGTAAATATGAGAAAAGCGATAAACATAAAACGTTTAAGTTGAATTGAAATTTTCAAATGCTGCCTCAAGAACTCCATGAAGAAAACTATGAAGCCATAAATTTTAGTACTTCGCCTTGTCAAAAAGACACAAGCAAGGAAAAGTTCAACATGCTATTTGTAGATCATCAAAGGAAAGCAAAACTACAATAACGTGAACAAAATATGACAGTTTTGCTGGAAAATAACGTTCCTGTATTGTTAGCAAAAAGTGTCTGTGATTTATGTCGTTTATTAAGGTCACGCATATTTGGAACATTTTCTTTAGTTTTATTGGATTTTTTTCTGAAATTATAAAAGAAAAATTGAAAAGTCCTTGAATATTGGTAAGTATAATATTTTCACTTAATTAAATTATTTACTGGAATTTTGATTTTTGTCGTGTATAGTAAAAATAATTATAAAATAAATTATAGTAAAAAAATATAGTAAATATAATTGAACTAAAAAGTAAAAAAAAATAGAAATATATATGTATTACTTATATATATAAAAGTAACATATACAAAATTTAATACTTATCTTGTTAATTTGTACGATTTATAATTATGATCGTATTGTAGCTTTAGTGCCAAAGTGCATTATTATTGCATTCAAAACATTATTTGAGGGGGGGGGGGGCTATAAAAATTATGATTGAAAATTGGGTCGCCAGTAGAGAAAGTTTGAAAAGCACTGTGCTCAAAGTGAACTTAGGTTTATCGATAAGGTAAGCTTACGCTACTTAGATTTATACCGATACAATTATAAGACTTTGGAAACGTAATAATTTAATTACCTATATATTTGCGCATTATTGTTTTACCATTTAAAACTAAATCTTTTTTTATAGGGAATTTTCATTTTATTGAAGAAATTCATACATTAATGCTCAAAATTGAAAATAATTTTGAATTTTTAGTCGAGTTTATAGCAAAGTACTGCACTAAGACCTCCACATCTGTCAAGTATACTGTGACGACGTGGACTGGTATCGTGATAATAAAGTCATAGCCAAATATTGAAAAAAAAAATTATTTCCTCAACACATTATCATTGATGAAATAAAGTAAAGTCTCTGCGCCAAGCTGGTACATTCAGTTTATTTCATGGGGGAGATCAATCACTTCACAGCACTGCTTTGTCCAAAGGACACTTGCCCATATTTCTAAGAAGTTGGTTGGGTAATTTGTACAACGCCACTGGCGTTCACATTCGCTTTCCTTTCCCCAGGAAAATCAGCTTAGGAATGGAATCCGATCTCTGCTGGTATCTGCTCTTCTCCCTTCTCTAATCTCTTCAGGTCTCTGTCTCAGTTTTTCTTCCTTCTCTCCTAAAACCCCCTTTTAAACACCAGGGGTGGGTCCACAACACGCCCCTCATCCCTTATCATTGGCAGGCCACCAATGTCTGCCCATGGCCCATCGGCCTCTGTAGTGTCCTATTCGTGCGGAACACACAATCACACACTCTGGCTCATCGGGAATGAAATGGTGCCAGATTTCACGTCCAACATCTGGTCAATTGTCCATCACACCACCTTTGATTCTTAAATCCATTCTCTCGCTATCTGCCTAGGCGACAGTGTTCTCCGTTTGACAGGCCTTCCATTATGACTTTCAGTCCGAGTGTCGTTGCGGCTCCGAGATCAAACAATAAGCAATTACCCCACGGCTACGCGCACTGGTCTCTTAGCCACCTGCTCTGAGCAATAAAACTTAGAGTGAATGGAAGAGTGGAATTCGCACCAAGCGAAGGTGTTACAAAACAGATGAATTCCTCATTGTGAAGTCTAAACTATGATGGCTAAAATTATGGACAATTTTGGAAATTTTTATGCTTTTTAAATTTGAATGATATTAGAAAACGTTGTGTTTCATAAAATGCTATGTCGTTTTTTTTCCCCATTTTAAAGATAATTTAATACTAAATTCAATACAAAGACCAAAATTTAAATATTTGCAACACAAAAAATTTAAACTTAAATAAATGTCGATATTCATTTGATACTGGTGATTGCATTGAATTATGAGTATTTAGGTACTTAATTATTAGCACTTAAGGTAACCTTTATTTTTATTACAAGTTCATATCGATGTTTCATTCAGCTGACGAAAGTTTTAAGTTCTTCCTTCGCTATTACAAGATGCTAGGAAGCCATTATAGTCTCAATAATTACTCCTTTATTGGATAGACGCCTCATTCGGACAATAGGTTTCTAACGGTGCCCGTTTTCGATTGGATTGACGGCAGGACTGTTTCTCGGGCAGAAGATCAATAATATTTAGTCAAGAAGCAATGACATCAAATAAAAGAGTTGATTGGGAAAGAAAGTGATGTAAAATTATTGTGTTACGAGAAAATTATTTTTTATGTTGATATTACGAGACAAATGGGGACTCCGAAAGTTTTGCTCAGGATATCAACAGAAAAATGCAATGAAAAACAAACAGGAAAAGGCCAAGAGGAATCTCATCTGTTGATGACAGAAGAAAATATAATGTCTGCAACGTAGACGAATATCATGAACAGCAATGAAACGTTATCTGAATAAAGTTGGCGTTTCTGTCAGTTCAAGAAGAACCAGGAAAATATGAACATAAGTTGAACTAAGGGGTAGAATTCCACGAAAAAAGTCGTATCTTAATTTTCAGCAGCGCAGAAAAGACTACATTGGGCATGGGAACACATAAATTGGGCAAGCCATCAGTAGTCACAAGTTATATCGAGCGAGGAAACTAAAATATCGTTATTCGGTGGTAATGGGACAAAATATAACAGATGTAGAATAGGAGAAGTACTACATCCTTACTGCGCATTCAGGAAACTATGTTGAACCTACTTAGTGTAATGATTTGGTCATGAATGTCAGAAGATGGTATTGGTCGTCTTCATGTCATTAATGAAATACTGAATGCCAGAAGATAAATTGACACTATTATAGAACCTAAGCTTCTACCTTCCATCAGGGATCTGTTTCCCAACAATGCTTCATTTATTTTTCAGCAGAATTCTGCTCCCTGTCATACAGCAAAGTTATTGGACGAGCTGCTTCGTACAAATAGCATCGAATAGATGTCCTAGCATCAGTCCTATCGAAAACTTGTTGCACTGCGATTGAAAACTCTTGTTCAAATAAAAGAGAATTCAATGCCTTCCTGACATCTTCTAATAATGAAGGAAGCGCTTAAATCTATCGTCAGCCCAATGAAGCATCAATGCAAATCTGTAATAAAAAGTAAAGCTTCCCTGGTAAATATTGATAATCCACTGCATTCTTCAGTATCTAATGTATATCATAGTTATTGTAGTTTAATTTTTGTTTCATGTTGCAAAAATATCTTTAAAATGATTTTGCATTTTCTGAAACGTAACATTCTCTAGAAGCATTCAAAAAAAAAAAAAAAAAAAACGTAAAAGTTTTCATATGTGTGCCCCATTTTGGACACTACTGTGTATTGGAATTCCTTGAGCTTTATGCTCGCCTTTTAGAGATGCAGTTACCGTTTATTACATTGCATGGATAGTAATAATCGTTCACATAGACTTTATCTGGCTGTTGAAGTGTTCGAGGTTTTTCCTCTGATGCAACGCATTCCTGTAGCAGCATTTCACCAAACTAATGCCTTTCTACTTGTTGCTCGTGATGTAGTAGCCTACCTAAATCCACACACAGAATATGTTCTCCTTTTTTTTTGTTAGTGGCGATTTTACAATGTGGAAGTCCAACCTTATGGAGGTCAAACATGGAGCTGATTGGCATCTAATCAATCATTTACATCTCAAACGATGATGTACACATTTTACTGTACTTTTACAGTGCTTTTTATGCATGACTGACTTGGAAATTTAGAAGGAGCTTATCGACATATACATATGTGATAGTTAGGTGATTTTAATCATTTGTATATGTTCTAGGTTACTCCCAGCAATCAATCAGTCGTAGATTTTTAAGATCCTAAAAGTCTTCTTTTTTATTTTCTGTATCGCAGCGAGCCATTATTAAGGATTAATGTTTGTAATCCCCAGTAAAAGTAGTTTCCTTTTCATATTAAAAAAAAGAAGTTTTTTTCAATTGTAAATAAATCCATAATTACCGAGAAAAAACCTCGTTTCCTTTAAATTCAGCGATGAAGCAAATTAGGATAGAATTTTTGAATACGGAAGAAAAATACTTGAAATCAGAGGATCGATCTTGCATGACTGATGAATATAGCGACATTTCTTTTTAATAGGCTTAAAAGAAATTCCTTTAAATGGATTCTAAAAATTAAAAGGGTATGCAACAGCAGTTTATAAAAGTGCAAAAGACAGAATGATTAATGACTCGAGAATGTTTATTTCACTAAATTGTCTGTTTCACAAATAAAAAGTAAAACATATAATTTAAATGAAAAGCTCCTTTTCTTATTTTATTACAATACAATACATTAAAACTTGTATGTTAGGTAATAAATATTTAAATATTTCAGTGCCGTAAGAAATTATAAAACCAGTAACGAATTTTTCATTTCTAAAAATAAAATAGGAAAATCAGAATCCTTATGAATTTTACGGGTTAATATTTCGTGAAACTTCAAAAACTTAAAGGGGCAGATCTTGATTGTGTTGTCCATGAATTATATAAAGATGCAATGGTATAAAAATATCTGAGTTCGAAGTGAATTATTAAAAGATTGATGATAAATCTGAAAGTAAAATAGCAAGGTTAATGAAGCATTCTAAAACTGTCATTCATAATGTCACAATAAGAAAATATGATTTATAAAAAAAAAAATAAAACAGTCTTGTGGTAAAAAGAATTTTACAACATTGTACGATCAACACATTTTTAGACTATTAACTAAAAATGATCCTTTAACTCATGAAATTTCAAAACTTTTCAGCAAAAAAAGACTTTTTAAGTCACAGTTGAAAGACTTTTAAACCAGATACTAATGCAAGATTTATGAAATTGTAGAAAACATTAATATCACACATCGAAGTTAAAAATGCCACATCATTATGCTATCTGATTAAACGAAATTTCAACTTGATGTTGTTGACTAGCTCGGCTTTACTGGGAGCACCAATATACTGATGGGAGGCTGGTCGGTTCCATTTTTTCTGGTTTTCTATACGAGCCCCATTGACTGGATGTCGCCGCATTCCTTTGGAAAGGGTCTGTCAAAACCTTACGTCCCTTGTTGGGATCAAAAACTCCGTAAATCTTGCGGAATATAGCTTTGCGCAATTGGGAACATTCAATTAGAGACTTGGTTTGGAAGATAGTAGTGAGTCCTGCCCAAGAATTTGCAAGTAATTCGGTTCACTATATATAGAGACGTGCGCTAATTTCTACAGGCTTTCTTTCTCTAAAGTTGATGATTGCTACAATGTAGAAGTGCGAAAAGCACCACCGTTCAGACACCTACTGACTCTCAGACACCAGCCGAAAATGGGTTCTCCTAACTTTCTAAAGCTAAGTTTTTTTCCTATCGTTTCCCTTTTTTTGAAAATGTAAATTTTAAATGTGTAATAAAATAAACTTAATTATAATTTAAAGTAATGGTCGTCTAATATTTGAGTAATTAATTTAATTGAGTTTTGTTTATTAACATTGGCCATGCTGCGACTAGGAAATTTCGAACATGGGTTTATTTGGATTGAAAATTATAATTTAATTGGCCTCGCATCAATACCATAAGGATTAAAGTAAAAGGGACTGGCAAGTGGCAGTCTACGCATTGTTCCTTTGAGAGAGGGTTACTTTTTTGTTTGCAGTGGGGTCAGCTTTCCCCATAATAAACATTTGATTTGGAATCGTAACAACTTATCGGTTTTGAGCTTTTGTTTCGTACACTTCTCTTTCTCTCTCTCTACAGATGGTCTTCATGACTATAAACAATTATTGGAAAAAACTCAATGTTTCATTCGACAAATGGTAGGACGATCAGGAATGGTTTGGATAGTCTTTAGTTGCGAAAGATTGTGTGATTTATAGCGAATTTCGGGATGTATAGAACTTCATAGAATAACGAGAAGTTCTATATGATCATTTAAAATCTTGTGAGGTTTTATTGAGGATTGGATTAGGTGCTAATTGGCTTTTTTTCCAAGACGGTTCTTCTGGCCATACATATAAAATCACACAGAAAAATGTTTAAAAAGAGACAGCTACTGGTTCATCTTGACCAAATAAAAGTCTCGATTGAGTCCCACGGAAAACTTTGGGGATATATTAAGTAACAGATTTATGCTAATAACAAACAGTTTTCATCGGCTAATGAATTAAAAGTAATCATCGTTAAATAATGCGGCTCAGACATTCTTTAATTTTGAGCTTAAACATACAATTAAACAATATGGATAATTCGTGTAAGGATATTTGGAAATATATTTTCATGCAATTTTTGTTTTTTTGGTTTTTAGCCAAGATGCCTTAATTTATTAAGAATGCATTTTTAATTTATATTTAATATTTTGTTAAATTAATTCTTTATTGCCTTAATCAAATTTAATGAAATTTTATTATTATAAAAATGTTGTAATATATCATATTTGATGTGTTTTTGAGAGCCTTGTGACACAGACCCTCTTCAAAATTCCTAATCCTTAAAGGGAAATAATTTCTATTCGTTGTTTAATTGGAAAACCTCTTTATGTAAAGGAGCCGTGATGCATGCAAATGAGAAATATTACTTAAGGTTAAGTGAATCGAGTTTAAGGAGAAAGATGGCAGTAAGGTGTATAGATGATCTAGTTTAAAAGTTCTACTCTGAATTGTGAACGTATAAACTGGTGATTGATCAAAGTCCGCAGAAAATAACAATGAGTTTTTATTTCTTTATATAAGCGTGATAAGTACATTCAAGTATAATTATTATTATTGAATAAGGATATATATATAACTCGCTCCCATTATCTATTTTCAACCTTATTATTTTAGAATTAATAAGAATAAAGATTGTTGTGTACGTGTGTGTCTTAGACACATTCCTTTAGTTAACTTTTGTACTAGTGAGAACGGAGGTTCTCTACAGCTTTTGCTTATATCATAATTTCTAAGAAAGGAGTCTAATATTTTCTTAAAAATCTTAAGTAAGTTTTTTCTAATCTTTTATTCATATTGATGTATTAAAAAATATTTTAGCAAGTAATCCTTCACTATGATTAGATACACTTAAAACCATCATTTTGTTATATCCCATTTTTAGATTTAATGAATTACTTACTGTTTCATTACCTCAATTTATGCAGAAAGAAGGAAAAAACATAGATGGTCTAGTTTCGTTCCTTTTATTTTGCATCATTAATTTTAAAGTTCATTTACCAATACTTTCGTAGATTTTTAACTCAAGTACCTCATTGAGTCAATAATACTACATTCAATATTATTAAAATTTTGGGTAAATAATGTGGAAAAAAATTGTTGCATATAAAAATAGTTATTTCGCACAGAACTGGTGATTAAAATAAAATACACTGTGGACTTATATAATAAAGGTTTACTAAATTGCTTTCTAAAATCAGAAAAAAATATCTCTTCAACCTCTTTAATCATGTACCTTTAAACTTACCTTAGTTAGTTACCTTGAATTAATGTCGCTCTCTTGAGTTACGTATGTTATTAATGAAGAATCTTGCTTTTTTGAAGTAGGTTCAAGTGATTAAGACAACATCTGAAGTGTTGTCTCAATCTTCTAATTTCCACACGATGTGAATATTTGATATTCTTTTCTATTCATTGTTTCGTATATACAAGGGTATAATTTGTAACTTGAATCAAATTTAAAATTATTAGATATATCATTGTTAAATCTTGTTAAACTTCTAAAGTGATAATAACTATAGTAGAAAGCTTATAATATTTATTTATAAATAAATTGCATATTATAGCACGTAATATTAATTATAATGTTTTTTCGTTTTCTAGGTGTCTCAGTAAAACTAAATTCAATTGAGATGAAGTATGCATTGTATTTTTATTTTGAAAATGTATTGCTACAAACTCTTGAAAGTTGCTTTTACAAGATTGTGAAGCAGCCACACACAAACTAAAAGCTAGAGAACCTAATTTAGCACTATTATATCTTAAAGTTATATGAGATTTTTATTGTAAATTTTGCAAAATAAAAAATAAAGTTTTGTATAAAGTTATAAAAGCTCTTACCTTCATTTACTATTGATCACAGTCTGGTTTGAAGTGAGATACTTTTTGTGTATTCTAAAATAACTTGATTAGAATTTATTAAAGTTCATGTAAGTAATATTATTTTTAATTTAATATGATGTACTTTAAATTAACTTAAATATTCAACATCATTTATTGAGTCATACAGAGTAAGATGTAAATAACAATTCATTAGATCGTAAGACTTTAAACAGAAAAATTTCCTTTTAAAAACTCGTAATTAAACTAACAATGAGTGGCCAAACTATTATGAGTACTTGACACTTTTACGGAGATCAACTATAACTTCCCGTAGTTTCCACTAGAGGGAGAGATAGGTATTAATAGGGAATATAGAAATAGTGAAGCAACAATTCCACAGTAATCTACCTCCTTTCTCAATTATTAAAATTACAACCATTATTATTAAATATTTATTACTTCCCAAGTGCCTGGAAAACTGTATCGGTTGTTTCTATTTTAAAACCTGATAAGGACCCTACACTTGCGCTAAATTAATGTATACCGGTACAGTATTTTTAGAAGTACAAAAAGAATTCGACCGTGTCTGGCACTCTTATCTATAAATTAATTCGACACAAAGTGCCAACCCCATTAATTATCCTGACAAATTCTTACCTCTCCTATAGAACTTTTTCTATCAAAGTTAATTATACAGTCTCAAAGAAAAGAAAAATTTCTGCTGAGATTCCAAAAAGGTCCCTACTTTCCCCCACTCTCTTTTCGCCATCCATGTCAATGATATTTTCTCTTATTAATAACACTGAAATCTGCACATGAATGCTGACGACATAACAATACTTTGTTAATACAAAGAACCAGCTGTCATCTCATATATGATAACACGATACCTAACACAGCTTGAACACTGGTTTTAGCAAGTGGAAAAAGCCATCAACACCTCAAAAAACAGAAGCCGTATTTTTCGCTAAATACAAAAATCCACCATACATCTACACCAGAGAGAATAGAATCCCCTAGTTTAATCAAGCTAAACATCTCTACGAATTCTATTCTTGATAAAACTCTCACTTTCTTCCTCATCATCTCCGCAAGGCATTTTCTTCATCCGAAAATACTGTTATACTATATTTATTAAATACTGTATCTCTTAAATTGCTTAAATATAATATTTTTTCATCATAATTACAATAATTCGCCATAGCATAAAGAAAGACTTAAAACGTTCTCATGCATTCAGAACTGTAACGGTGATTCTCGCGAGGGTATGACATACCCGAAAGAAGCGGTATCCAAAAATATATATTTAGAGTTCACCTACAAGCTAAGGTCCCTCAAAGGATATCACCATAAAGTCAGATTCATGAGAAACTATCCATTTTCCAAAAAAAGTTTAGAAGAAGCGTTGAAAAAAGTTAGACGATGGGTATAACATACCCTGCGCGAGAAGTGCCGGGCTAAAATGACATTACAAATTTTCTGGCAAACAGAAATCTTTTTAAATGTATTAAATTTGAATAATATTTGAGAGATTTCAAAGATTTGCTCCAATAAAATAGTATTAAAATGGTAATTTAAATAATTCTCTATATTTTATCACTATAATACGTGTATTCAATAAATCATTAAGAAATAATGAAATATATCCTCGATATTTACTTTTTCAAAGAATTTGGAATTTTTAATCACGTTATCTGAAATCACCTGACAACAATTAGAAAAGATTTTCAAAATAAAATATCTTATGTTGTTATTGTTTAAAAACAGCCTTTTTAAAGAGATTTAAGAGTCTTAATAAAACGATTGCTATGAAAGTTTATTTATGGTTTGTATCTGAAATAATTATTCAGTGAAAATTGCTGTCTGTTATATAGAAAAGAAATACTTCTAAGCGAAGACACATTTTTTTTACTAAACTTTTCCAACTATCAACAATGAATTTATCTTTTCCCAAATTTGTCTTACATGTTCTTTATTTAAAATGCGATGACTTTGTAATATGCTAAAAAATTTATAGAAATATTTTTGTGAAAGCATTGTGCTAGAAAATATTCTAACAAGATTAGAGAGAGAGAGAAGCACAGATTATTTTCCAATAGCACAAATAATTACATTTACCTTTTTCTAAAAATGAATGTTATTTTTGATTTCTAAACCAAAACATACAATACATCACACTAAAAAGGCATAAAAAATTAGCAATAATGGATATTTATTTAATAATCGTTTTTTCTATTTTGAGTCACGAATGATTTCACTGCATTGGAATGTTTTCATGACATTTTTAAAGAAATATTTAGGGAATATTTTTACTTTTAATCTCAAGAAGTTATTAAATGTCGTGCTTTCAATTAAGTAAAACATTTTTAAAATATCTTGCTTTGAGATTTATATTACAGTTTATTTTTCAAAGAAAACTGCTTAATCTTCTCATGATTTGTTAACAGGTTTTAATTTTTCTAATTTTAAAATCGATTCGATTCATTTTTCTGCAATATCGGAAACCAATCTTCAAAGAAAAATTCCGTCTGTCTATTCTAATACCCATTTAGAAGTTTGTTATCCATCATAATGTTAGAGTACTAATAACACCATTTTTTATTTTTGCAAATATAATGTCAGAAAATACAAAAGAACGTTTTTGATTACGAATAATTAGGCACCATGTTGAAGAACCTTACTTTCTGGTTAGCCTGTGGTACCATTTATTTCATGTACAAAGCAGTCCAGATATTTTTATGCACTGTATCTTATGAAATTTAGGTTTTATGGGGGGGGGGGGCAACAAGGAACAAGCAACAAAAAAAAAACATGTGTAAGAATTTGGAATTGAAACTTTTCTCTAAATACAACAAAAATATAATTTTTTTAGACACCTTAATAAAATATATATATTTTTCTAATTGTGTCTGTAAACGCTGTCGTTCAAGCATACGCCATCTAGCAGCCCAATAAATAATAATAATAATAAAAAATCGCTGTATTTGCAAGAAACGAAAAGAGAAATCCGGAGAAAGGACGTTCTTTAAAGCTGAACAAGAAAAAATGATCCCAGTCATTGGTGCAGAAGTGCATAACACACAATCAGAAAAGTCAATAAGTCAAAATCTAAATAAGTAAGTCTGTAAATAATAACATTTAGTCTTAAATCTGAAACCAATAGCTCTTTGGAGAGAAACAATGATCTATTTATTTAATAGAGAAGACCAATTCTTCCCTGTGGCAATATCACCGTAATGACAGTCTGGCTTTATGGATGTGCTCTCTAATAATCCGTTTCATGTTTCTGAGAGGAATATGTATATGTCAGGTTGATCAAAACCACAACCCTCTTTAGCTAGTACATTTACCTACTCATTACCAGAAGCATCAATGCCTGGATAACTATAGCAAGACAGTTTCCCTTGCTGACTCAATATAGAATTTAATCAATAGCTTGCACTCAAACTGAGTGGGTGTAGGATTGACATTATATCCTATGATTGTCCGAATGTCGAGAATCCATAAATATTATAGTTTTCAGAGTGGTAATATTTTTAATGGCTATAAGGCCATCCAAATTTCAGGCACCTCAGAATCAAAATTGTCCCAAAGGTTTCCATCTTTCTAATAAAAAATAAGCTGCTTTATCTTTATATAGTTCTTTGATGCTAAATTTTTTTAAGCAACTTTAAAGTCTCGATGATACGAGTATTATTATCAAGTATTATTCAAAATTTTACTTCTTTAAATATTCTAAGTTTTCTAGTCTGGAGAATATGCGAAGCAATTAATAGTAATATAATATTATTAAAAAAAGCGGTGCAGATCTTGACTCTAAATTATGCTATTAAATAAACATGCGTGTTTAGTAGAAAAAAATGTAGAATTGAAAAAGATACTATTATGAATACACACGAACATGAGAATAACAGATCTTCAATTCTTAAGAGGACATAGTACGATTTAAAAATATTTTTTGGCTTAATGGCTTTTATATAATATTTGCTTGTAACCAAAGTATATGGATTATGTAAAACAGTTTTTATGCCCAAAAATCTACACAAGACTAACGATTTAATTTCTTAAAGAAATGTTTTAAAACTTATGAAGTGATTTTAAAATGCTACTCCGCCTATAATAATTGACGTACACCCATGAAATTTAATTTACATAGTTATCAAGCAATGTTTTTCAAGCATGATTGACTTGTAAAAAACTTGTAAAAATAATTGCATAGTAGTTTTTATGGAATGTTAAAGAATAAATTCTTTGTCAGTTACAAGAGAGTTGATTGAGTGTGCATATTGTTTCATAAAGTGACTATGGTTTCTACAGATTTTTACTTGTAAAAGGGTTTGGGAATAATAACCTAGAAATCGATATCACTTCTGGTAGCAAAGCTATCCGATAAATCAGCCCTTTCCTTTCTGAAAATTCTTTTATGCCATTGGACAAAAGCACAGAAGAATATCTGTGTTTTATTATTAAGTACACAGAAGAATATCTGTGTACTTAAGAATTTTAAGACTCTTTTGATTTTCTAAGACAATATTATTGCAAGACGAAATATTTTTTAGAGTTTCTGAAAAAAGAAAGAGAATCCGAACAAATCAAATATGTAAACATTTCCTTATGACACACGATTCATTTGATATTATGGTTAGTGCTTAAGAGATCATCAATAAAAAGATGATATATATTAATTACTAATTCTGAGTCGATGATGTTCATTTTCGATGTCATTCAGTGCTTCTTAAACTTTCAATATTTGCGACCCAATATTCAATTATAATTTTCATCGCACCCCTCCCCTGCATACAATAAAAATGTACTGAATTCCATAATACTATACTTTGACGCTACAGCTACAACATTACTTTAACCTTTTGAGTGCCACCGGCGTATACAAACACCTCGCTTATCCTAAGTTTTTATTGCCTCGGACGTATATATACGTCTTTCCGAAGTACGACCTTTTCTGTGCACTGCTATTCATAAAATTATTCCGAAGGCTGTGAAATGCAATAAAAAGACCTTGGCAATGTTTGCAAAGGATTTACTTATTTCAGAGGATTTTCTTATTTATTCCTTTTCCTCCCCTTCCCTCGAATACATCACATACGCGGAAAAAGCGGCATTGAGAAGCGAATCACGTATCTTTTAAACGACAGTTAAAGGATTAATTATAAATCGTATAAATTATCAACATCAGTGTGTTTTTTGTATATAATTTTATATCTGGCAAGCCCATGGGATCAAAGATAATTCTTAAACTCGTTCATAACTTAGCATTGCTAAATTAATTATAAATTACATTGTGCAGTACTACTACATTTATAAGTGTATTATATCAATGCAAGTGTTTGTTTATTTCTTATTATGTCAGAATGTATTTCTTTTTTGTTTACTTTGAGTAAGTTACTAAGTTTTTAAAATTATATTTTGTTTTCTACTTTTCAATACGCTTGTGCTCCCCTTTAGATTTCCCCTGCTGATGTAATTACAAAAAAATTAAAAACACAAAACCAACAGGAATATTAATTTTGCTTCCACAAGCACAAATAAAACAAACTTATTGTAGTAGCTGATTACGTGGATAATATTTTGCAATGCAAGATGTGAGAGATACGAAGAAACTAAGGAATCATGGCAACCTTGTAAGCAACCTTTTAGAGCATAAAGACGTCAATAGGAGGAAAACCAGAAGTTAAAATCCAATCCCTAACTAATTTCACTATAATCACAAATGACACGCAATAAAATTCTCTTCTGGATACTCAGACGTTACTTAGAGCAGATTTTCTTGTTAAGAGTAGGATGCGAAACTATAGCTTCATATGTAATAAACGGAACAATACTTTATTTGTCAGTATGAGCATGAACATAAGTATTAACACCGTAAATCAGCGTTTCTCAAACTGTGGGGGGCGTGACAAGTCTACGAGGGGGAGGGGCGAGCATATTGAAAAGTTAAAAACAAAAGAATTACAAAAATTGTTAATTTATTGAAAGAAAACACACACAAACAAAATACATTCTGACATAGTAAAAAATAAAATGCACATTTACACTGGTATATTACACGCATAAATGTAACAGTGCTACAGAATGTGAGTGCATTTGATAATTCATTTAACAATATTAAGATAAGAAAAAGTTAAATAATTACCAGTAACCCCATGGGATTGCTGTATATAAAATTATACACAAAAAATAACACTTATCTTGATAATTTTTTTGTGTGGTCAATAATTAATCCCTAACTGCCGATTAAAAGTTTTCCAATTTGCTTCCGAATGCCAACCATTTTCCACGTAGGAACACGTATGTGATGTAAAGGGGGGGGGGGGGGAATAAAGAAGCAAATAATCTGAAATAAGTAAATCATTCGCAGACATTGTCCAGGTCCATTTATTGCATTCCAAAGTCTTCAGAATCATTTTATGGATAACCGTGCACAGAAAAGATCGTACTTCGGAAAGACGTATATATATGTATAGGGAAATTAACGTTCTGACTGAGCGAGACGTTTATATACGCTGGTGGCACTTAAAAGGTTAAAGTCATATCGTAGTTTCAGGATCAAAGTATAGTATTATTGAGTTCATTACATTGTTTTGTATGAGGGGGGGCGATGAAAATTATGATTAAATATTGGGTGGCGAACATTGAAACTTTGAGAAGCACTGCCGTAAGTGTTACGGACAACACGACTCAACCCTTGTTGCAATTTATCGCATTTGCTTGAAATATAAACTATGTTCTCTTTCTAAGAAAATTTATTACCAAGAAGTCGTAAATTGTTTAGTTTTTCTCTGAAGAAGCTAAGAGATTATCTTTCAAGATTAAACGAGTAGTATAAAATGGAATATATCCCATTTCTTTCTTAATACTCATTACACATGATTGTGCAGGAATGAATTCCTTTTGATTGGCTGAACTGATTGAGAGAAATAAAACTTGTAACTTTTCTTCTCGAGAAGTACAATGACGTGTCATAGATAAAGAAAAGTGTATGGAAATTTGATATAATTTTTATCAAATTTTTGAACTTTTTTTTTACTTTTGGTTTCCTTTCGTGTTAAGACACAGCAAACGATTTTTCTTTGCATGTGCTTTCAAAAACTTCTCAAAACATTACTAAATTTTAAAATTTAGTTTGAAACAGAAGAAAAGAGCCAAATTTGTTAATTTTACCTAGAAAATAGCTGGAAGTTAAATGAAAAAGTTTCCATAAATATTTAAAAACATTTTTTTAGAAAGGTTTCTTTTTTTTAAAAAAAAACAAACAAATTATTCTTGAGAGTCTCATACTATTAATGTAAAGAAAATATTTTTCACTTCCACTTTATATAAAGTACATTTAAATTTCATTTTCATGCTATTATAAAAAAGTAGCAAATGTCACTGAGATCTCAAGTAAATAAAAAATAAATACGCAATTTTTTAAAAAATTATAAGCACGTATTCATATTAATTATAAACGCTGTAAATGTAGATTTTCATATGCGATTTCCAAATTAGTACAATAAAACTTTTGCAATATATTTCTTCATATAAAATGACAAACTCAAAGCTCCAACTTCCCAAAATTGCCTGTAAGTTTTAACAAAATTTCTGTAGTTTCTCAGAATTTATTGTTGAACTTACTCGTATCTCGTATAAAATTTTAAATATTGCAAATATTTCCGTACAATATTTTCTTTTTCATAGCTCATTCTCTTTCACTAAAAACTTTCTGTTCTTAATCTTTAATGTTAAAATTCAAATATTTCCAAAACTCTAAAATAGATTTTTTTTTGTTATCAAGAAAAGAACCTAGAAAAATATTTTTACCAACCCAGCGTGGTTAAGCAGCCCTTGCAGTTAAAAATACTATTCATCAGCTTAAAGTCTTTATAAATTGAGTAAATCTCCTTAACTTGTCCATTTAAAAGCGTCTTTATATATTATTTGAGAACTTATCTCTAAAATGCTGTTTTAGAATTCCAAGTAATGGTTAAACTTATTTAGAGTGCCTTAAGTAAAACGGTGTTAGATTACTTAGACTCCGAGTAAAATTTCAAAGCTATGAATAGGTTAGTTTAAAACTGCATTGCAAGTAGAAGTATACTCAAAAGTTTTATACTTTAAAAGGATATTCAAGAGAAAATTGAAGATAAAAGTTAAATTTTTGAATTTTTAAGTTTTAAAAGAGTCTAAATGTCTACATTTTTTTCTTTTCCCTGTGTTATTGCCTTTTTGATTTCAAAATAGTTTCATATGAATCAATGAAGAGTAACTATATATATATCTTTTATGGGGTAATTATGGTAAAAGTATGCGGTAAACTACTTTTAATTTTTAATTTTTTTTAAAATGAATGGTGCTGACGTCAAGAACTTCTAAATAATATTCCAAAAAAACCAAGCAAACCATATAGTTAGATCAGTGCTTCTCAAACTTTCAATGCTTGCGACCCAATATTCAATCATAATTTTCATCGCACCCCCACCCCCATACAATAACAATGTATTAAATTCAATAATACTATATTTTGACGCTAAACCTACAATTCGACTTTAACCTTTTAAATGCGACCAGCGTATATAAACGTCTCACTCAGCCAGTAAGTTAATTGCCCCGTACGTATATATAGGTCTTTCCAAAGTACAATCTTTTCTGTGAAATGCTATCTATGGAATTATTCGGAAGGCTGTGGAATGCTATAAAATGACCTTGACAGTGTTTGCGAAGGATTTACTTATTTCAGAGGATTTGCTTATTTATTCCTTTAGTACCCCCTCCCCCAATACACCACATACGCTGGCCTACGTGTTAAACGGTGGTATTGGGGAGCAACTCGCGTAATTTTTAATTGGCACTGAAATAATTAATTATAAACCGAACAAATCAAGTGTTAATTTTTGCATATAATTTTAGATATGAAGAGCCCATGGGTTACTGGTAATTGTTAAACGTTCTTAATTTAGTATTGTTCAATTATAAAATACAATGAGCAGTACTAATATATTTATAAGTGTATTATATCAGTGTAAATGTGTTTTTTATTTTTTATTATTTCAGACTGTATGTTGTTTTTTTACTTTCAGAAAATTAATATTTTTTTTTAAATAATCTTTTGTTTTCGACTTTTCAATATGCTCGCCCCCCTTGAAGGGTTATGACACCCCCTGGGAGGCGCGCCCCACAGTTTGAGAAACACTGAGTTAGATGCATGATGAGTGATTTTGTAATGAGCACTATTTGTGTTCTTCTAATAATCCGCTTGGGGGAACTATTCTTTAACAGTGATTTTAGTTTAAAAACCATTCTTCATAGAAATGACTTGATTTTATGCAAATGAAATTACTATATAAAACCTTACATAGGGTATGAGGGAGGGGGGTTAATGTTTAATCGTTGATCATGAAATTCTAAAAATAAGAGGTGAACTGTGACTGGGAGGCCCTAAAAATAATATTCATCGTAGAATCCACCAGGAGTTGAGGAGGTAAATAACATTGGAGCTGACCGAGTTATCGAGGTTCGAGAAGGTTCGTCACACAGAGATCCGACAGAAGCAAAGTGATTTTCAATAATCTTATGCATCAGACTAAGATTTAGGGTTTCACATTGTGCTTCCAGAGTTAAGTTATAAATTTATATACTTTAATAAAGTGTTAAAGATAGAATAAAAATAGTTAATTTTAAGATCATGTATGCTTCTTCCCCAAACCCTCTTGCATCCACAACCTTTGGGCCGCGAAAATATTAATATAAAGAGCAAATTGAATAAAATTGCGTAATAAAAATAACACGATACCCAACAATAATATAAAGCAGAAATACATGTAATATAAAACATAGATGATTATGTAAAACGCCAATAAGTGTTGCCATTAGTATCTATTAATATATTGCATTTGAAAAATTACAACATGTTATATGTCAACAATTTTAATTTCTTATCATGTTACGCATGTAGCCCTAGTAATAGAATATGTTTTAAATATTATTTCAATGTAAAGAGGTTCTATTGCAAGAAAATAGCAGAATTTCATGTTTAGTACCTGAATGAGAGTATATTCAAACAATTCTGCATGGAACTGAATTAAAAAATTAGTATTAGTTAATGTTAAAAATTGCAGATATCTAACATGTTTTTATTGTCACTTAATTTCGGTCAGTCCATAGACCCAAGTGAGTACATGCAAAACAAAAATACGATAGTAAAAATGCAGGGTAAATATCAAGAAATTATGTGATTACAAAATATAAAAATTAATTATATTTTAAATTATACAAAAAAAATTATTAATTTAAATTATCAGGAAAACAAAGATCAAAAGTGAAAATTTTTGCCTATAAGAAAATGTTTTACTTTATGGTTTACATTACTGTGGTAATTATTCATATTTTATAATGGAAAAAAATGATTCTCTTAATTCAACATTCAAACCACTTGAATGCATAGTGGAAAAAGTGTCGATGTACTTTTCTACAAATGCTGTTCCAGGATTCAGGATTCTCTGAAAACATAATATTTTGCGTGTTTTAATTTTTCATGGAATTCTTGTTTTATTCTTGTATTATTATAATTATTTTGACTCCAATATAATAATAAATAAAGCTTCTTTTATAACCAATGCCCAATAAAGAGACAAAAATGAAAACAAGAAGATAAGATAGAAAAGAATGGTGAAAAACAAAATTGAAACAAATGTCCTTACGAGAAAAATTCTCGCTATCCAAAAAACGCACTTTTTTTATTTTCCGGAAAGAAAACATATTGTTAAAGATAAAAACGGCTTTTTTGTTGAAAGGGAAAATTAAAACCACCCAGATTATACCTTTTCACTTTAATTATTTTGGCGAACTCGTTTCAGTACTTCAAACTGAAATTGGATTTGCCATGAGATATTTATTTTTGTGATTTTTGATGTATAATATTTGTAGAAACTAATATGCTCCTTTCAAAGACCATGAAACATTTAAAAATAAAAAAAAAGAGTGGAAAAGAAATTAATTGATGGGATACAGAAATATATGAGTAAAAGAAACGATTTTATTAATTTTTCTTAATTTTCTTAACAAAAACTTATAGGTTTGGTTAAGATTACATTTCTTTATATTAATCCAGTGCTTCTTAAAATTTTTATACTAACTACCCAAGTTTCAATCAGAATTTTCATCGCGCCCCCCTTCCATACACTAACAATGTATTGAATTCAATAATAATATACTTTGACGTAAAGCTACAATATACGACTTTAATTATAAACCGTACAAATTATCAAGGTAAGTATTCAATTTTGTATATAATTTTAGGACATACTCTTGGGGTTACTGGTAATTATTAAACTTGTTCTTAACTTAGTACTGTCAAACTAATTATGAAACACATTGCACAGTACTGATACATTTATAAGAGTATTATATCAGTCTAAATGTGTATTTTACTTCTTATTATGTCAGAATGTATTTTGTTTTGTTTCATTTCAGTAAATTAATATTTTCTTTAAAATAATATTTTGTTTTCGACTTTTCGATATACTCGCGCCCCCCTAGTAGGGTTATCACGCCCTCCTAAGGGGGTGCGCCCCACAGTTTAAGAAACACTGTATTAATCATTTTCATTTTCATTGTGAATATATTTCAAAAGCCTACTTATTACATATTTCTAACAGCTATCTTGTAAAGCATTTGTATTCAATTACACTGCGCTAAGACAAAGAAAAATCTAACTATTAGCTCAAACAATTGAAATTTCAATGCTGCATATTTTCCTTGTTTTGAAATTCGGCCCGAAGTTAACTAAGACGTTTTTTTGCGAAACTCAATTCCTTTTTGTGAAGGTACTGGAGAAGAGTTCTCATCTCCGTCCCTTTGAATTACCTCAGAGAATGTGCTTTTTCTCTACCTCTTAAATTGTGTATTCTGCTCTTCAACAGTCCATTTATCTTTGTGCTAAGGATACCGCTTCGTTTTCTTTGAATATACTCACAAACTGGAAAGAGCTGTACTTTGTAAGCTAGAAAGTTTTTAATCGACTACTTTTTGGGTCTTCT
>BMAV01008464.1:245418-269663 GCA_019973955.1 Trichonephila inaurata madagascariensis | reverse complement strand
TTTTTTTTATGCGGTCCCATCCACCGCACAAAAAAAGGTTTTTGTAGTATTTCCACGAATTAGTTTGTTATATGTAAGAATTTATGAAATTTTTGAATATTTTTTCTGTGCGATTTTTTTATACGGTCCCTATCTGACGCACAAAAACAGGTTCAACTGTATACATTTTGTTGCATTAACGAGCAAATATATGAAAATTTTTAATCCTTTTTGTAAAACGCAACGAACTACCCGAACCAATTAAGACAATTTATGACTGAAATACTCTTATCGTCGCGAAATTATTTAAGCATAACCTTTTTTCTGTTTCCTTTATATTTTTGGGATATTTCTATGACAAATAATTTCATAAAAATCATTATGTTATCAAATCATATATTTGATTTGATTTTGTTTAAATCGCATTCTGAAGAAACGCTAATAGCCACGGTAGCCTAGTGGTCAAAGTATCGAATTCGTGCCAGCGTATTATGAGTTCGACTCTAATACCGCTAAAGATGCACATTAAATCTTTCGATGTTTAAACGTCCTCCCGTTAATGGGCTATGGAAGTTAGGAGAAGTGGTGCTAGCTCAAGTGTGGTCTTCGTCACTTGATCATGGCTCAAAATTACAAACATGCGTCGCCAAAAGCCTACAATTAGCAAAATAGGGCGACGTTAATTATCACTCACTCACTCACTGGAGAAATGATAGGGATATTGGCGGAGTGAGTGAGTGAATATTAACGTCGCACTGTTCAGCTACACGAGGGCTTTTGGCGACGGACCACATAACTTTGAACCATGGTCAAGTGACGTGGACGACACCTGAGCTGGCACCCCCTCTCCTAACTACCACACCACACCAATGGGATGACGTTTCAGGTCTCGACAGATTTAACGTGCATCGCTGCCCTACACGGTGGGTCTTTAGTGGTACTGGGCTCGAACTTATGACATACCTGCCATGATCCGATACCTTGACCACTGAGCTACCGGATCGCAGGAGATTGGTGGAACGCTCAAAGACACCGACCTCACCCTAAAGGTTTTAGAAATAGAAACAGGTCCCTTGGAAAATGGGGATTTGGAGGAAGGGAACTGATGACGGGCCTCGTAATTTTGAACCTCAATCACAAGTGACGAAGATGACATCTAGTGTTGGTATCTCATTTTCCAAACTTTAGCACCACGCCAACGGAAGGACTTTGGCAGATTTAACGTACTCTTTGGGTTTTCAGTGGTACTAGGATTCCGATACATGACTCGGAAATGTCAGCCATGAATTCGGGATCATGACCACTCTGCTTTTACGGTCACAACTAAATCTGAACGACAGTTAATTCAATAGCATTATGACCAACTTAAAATAATGTTTGATAATATGTCTTAAATAAGAGTCGAACAATTTCTAACTTGAATTTGTTCTTTTAATTAAACTTAATATTCCAAATAGTACTAAACAATCGATAATTTTAGAGTTTTATAATCACTTTACATTACGTGTATTTATTGTGATATTAAGTATTGTTTGCTTTAAACTTTAAGATATAGTTTTGGATAATTAACTAATTGGTTATTATTTCAGTTAACATAAAGGTCTTACATACATTTTACTTTAAAAAATGAAACTTCTCCCAATCATTTTAGAATAAGAAGAAATAAAAAAGTATTTGAAATAATAGAGTGTACAATTACTTTTAGAATAATATTTTTTGGGAAAATTATCCAATTGCAAATATTTTGCATAAATTCTTTGTAAAGATTCCATTATTTCAAAATTCTTCTTAAATTAATACTCTAAAATTTTATTTTAGTTAAAATGTAAAGAAATTAACACATTTTTAAGAACCAGTTATAATAAAGATGTTTTTTACTATGCTGGGTATTGGAACTTACATTTTTTTTTATAACGGTGTTTAAGAAGGTGTAGAAAATGGAAATTTGAATAGTAAGATGTTAGTTAACGCATTTCTTTCTCTTGCGATTTTTAAAATTTTACAAACTATCTAATACTTCACATTTTTTTTCGTAAAAATCCCTTTATATATGCTTTTGAAAATATATATAAAAACAATTATAAAAAAATATTAAAAATATTTGATTACTTTCATAAAAAAATGTATAAAAATTCCAGAGTAGAGAAAGTTAACCAAATAAACACATTTACAGTAATTAAATATTCACATTGTCCATAAGCTAACGTCTAGTTCAAATCTTCTTTCTTCTAACCGTTACCTCAAAATAAAAGCAGTTTTAGAAAACCAAAAATTTAAGCACTTTAACAAACCCAATAATTTATCATGAATCATTATTTTAGTAGAAATGAATGCAGTCATTGCTCCTTAAAATATTCAACAACTTAACCAAAAATTTCAAACCGAGATAATTAAACCCAGCCTCAGATATCAAAATAGTCTAAGCCCATTTGGCAATTTGGGTGACAACCCCTTCCAACAAACTCGGCACTTAAAAGTCGGAGGAAACCTGTGCATCACTACGGTGGACACCTTAACGGAGTTTAGAAGCACTAACCAAATAAATTGCAATTAAGATTCCCCACCTAAAAGAGGGGGGGGGGCGTTTCCATTTACCTAAACAGGTTTAAAAGTACGCCGACACCACGTACCTAGACTAAAATATTGAGATAGAAAGAGAGCTGGCTAGGTTGTTTCAATGGCTACTTGGAGAACGGGGTCCGGAGTAGATTAGCATAATGAATTTATACTTCGGAACTGTAGCGCGTTGAGCATATTTCACGCAGTATGAAGTCAGGACCGCAGCTTATTAAACACTGACTTAAACGAAGCGCTTCGCTGTAATCCGGTCCGTGCTGGACTGAATAACGGACACTCACTCTGCGCATGCGTCTTTTTGTTGGGAATCTCTTTCGACCATCCCGACCTCACGCTCTCTTTGGAAAAGCGGAGACTCTGAAGTCTGGAAGCGCAAGAGCAACATCCCCGTTCCCTGCCTCTGATCATCATCGGCCAGGTAAAGGAAGGAATTTCTCTTGCGGGCACGCGGTGTGTGTAGGAAGGGTTTTAGGGATCTGTCAATTTTCGGACGACGGAAGATTGACCGGTTTTTCGTTGACCAGTCTATAATTGGACGTGCAATTTATGATGGATTAGAAGAAAGAAAAGTTAAAAGAAAAGTTTTGAAGAAGTTTTGTGGCAGAGTGAAAAACTATACAGTGCGATTTGTGAATAACGCGGTTTGAACTGCGACGAAGACTTAAAATTTTTTTTTACGTAGATTTAGGTTTTTTAAAAACTATATCAATATCTAAAAGGTATCTGATAGTTGGAATTAAATTACTAAGAATAATAAAGGAGCCTGAATGAAAAACTAAATAAATAGGGTTTTCTTTGTGAGTTCTTAGAATTTTTGACGATAAAGTTCTTACGAAGTATAGATTCCAAAATACTGTAATTAATATTTTTTTCTCATAAATCATTCTGTTAAAGTTCTTAAAATATTTATACGCATGTCTTACAATACAATAAATTTTGTTTACGTTAGTTTTATAAAAAATATTATTTTAAATTGCACTAATTGATAATAATAACTATATTCTCTGAAGACAAATCTTTTACATATTACTATTTATTTTATAAAAAAATAACACTTATTTTGCCTTTTTTCATGTTCTCTATTCCCCTTGATAAGATTCCATTGCAATCTATGCAAAAACTATTTATATAAACAAAACTATTACAATATTCAAATCAACTTGCATATGTTTTGAATTCGAGTAGGATAATATTTATCACTACTTTACAAACGTAAGAACTTATATTTGAGACCAAATAAAACCCATAATGAATATCATCAAAGAATGCTTCTCGCAAAAACAAAACTTTGTACTGAAAAACTTATGCATTATTTTGTTATTCATCATACCATTCTTAAATAATATTGTGGATTCAATAAACCAAATGGAATTGGACTCACGCCATCTCAGTACTCGTGTGGTACATACCAGATATGGTACACTTCGCGGATTTATCAGTACTTTGTCAAATCGTGAACTGCAACCTGTGGAGGTGTTTCTTGGCGTGCCCTATGCCGGGGCTCCAACCGGAGCTCTTAGGTTTATGCCACCAGTGACTTCACCCCATTGGAAGGGAGTCAGATTGGCTGATAGCTATGGCTCCGTGTGCCCCCAGAAATGGCCCAATATTAAAAATGAGACTGAAGCTTTGAAGACTATGCCTCTAGGGAGACTGAGATATCTTCAGAAACTTTTGCCACATCTTGTCAATCAAAGTGAGGACTGCTTGTATTTGAACATTTTTGCCCCTGCATTTGGTGAGTAATGAAACATTTAACTTACCTTGTATTAAAGAGTGTTTCTTTTATTGATAATCAATTTTTTTAAGGTATCCGAACTTGTTAAAATGACCAAATTTGGTCATAACACATATTTTTTGTTTTTTATTTTACTGAACGGAGCTATATTTTGGCTTTACGAAACATATTTTGTTTTGTTTCTACATAACCTGGAGGTCAAGTTAGAATCAATTTTATAAAATTAGAAAAATTGGAAGTGGGGCTTTAATCTGCAAGTAGTGGGCCTTTTTAAATTGTTCTAAATCTATCATAGCGAATATGATGACTTAAAATATTTTTAAAGTATTTATGTAAAAATTTTGGAACTTGATATTTATATTTTTTTCTAGAGAATGTACTAAAGTATTTATTAATGTATGGATATTTTTTGAGGTATGGTTTTTGTTATTTAAATAAGGGTCTCATAAAAAATGTCACATTTCCTATGATATTAACTGGAATAGCTCTTAAATTTTTTAATTTTAATAAAACATTAAAATTTTAGTACATTTTCCAGATAAATGCATTTAATTCGTTTTAGTAATACTTTTACTGATATAAATTTATTCCTTTTTTTCTCTAATTGCTTTGAAGATTTTGAGAAATATTGCAAAAATTTCACTTATAACTGAGATTTTTGTAAAATTTCGATATCTTTTTCTAATTATCATTAATTGAATATTAGTATTTACTGTACTGATTCCTAAAAAAGCATTTATAATGTTTTAGCATGCAATTTTTTTAAAAAAAGTTTTAATGTTTTTTTTGTTTGGATACCTTAAACAGTTAATACTTCTTATTAATTCTTGTTATTTTAATGTGATGGAATTTTTCTTAAAAAAATTCGTTTCATTTTTGTGTTTAGATGTATGAAATGGGGGGAAATATATAAAGAAAAAATATCCATTTTTTACAATATAATAATATATACTTGAAATTATGTGAAAATAATATTTTTTTTCCTTTGAATATCGAATACGTATCATATATGATAAAATAAACAATGAAACATATTTTTTTTAAAAAAATATTGTTTCAATATTGTGTAATGTATTCATAATATACGACAATAATGTTCAATATTCATTTAAATTATGTAAGGAAATGCGAAACTTAAATATTATACGCAAGACATAGAATATATTATATTAAAATTTTGATGTATGTGCTACTTATTCTTTAATATTATTAAATGAGTTTGGAATTGAAATATGTTGGCTAATTGTTATTTATATTACATTGGGAGCAACTTTTTAAATTTTTTTGTATTACTCTGGAATATTAAATGAAAATAAATGTCTTCAATATTTTTATCTTTTAAAGGAACATTGCATTATATTAAAATGTGTCTAAGCGAAGTAGGCTAAGCAAAGAGAGATAGCACATTATTACACTTAGGCAAATATAGTTTCAAAACCTAATGAAACTAAGAATTTATTTTTTGATGAAAGTAATTAAGCATTGATTATTAGTAAAATAATAAATTAGTGGAAAAGTAAATTTTATAGTTTAGGTTATAGTATGGTTTTCTTTAAAAAAACCTCTTTTTTTGTTAGGCAAAATACGTGTGAAGTAATCTTTAATCATTACAATTGTTTTTAGTGCTAGAAACAAAATTATAGGAAAGAAAGAACTTAATCTATTTAATGTCTCAGTATAATTAGCGAATTTAATATATGTATTTGAATAAGCTGTGTGAAATATAATTTGAATTACTCTCATAAATCTGAAAGATAAAATTAAACATTTTCATTGATACTAATAAAAATTTTTGATAAAATCATACACCAAAATTTTGAAATTTTTTAATACGCGGACAAAGATGAAATAATAGCTTTGTTTTGAGTGTTTAAGAGAAATTAAATATGAATTTTATTGAATAAAGGAAAAAATTTCTCATTTTGTTACATTATAGATATTTTCATCCTTTAAAACGGAATTTAAATTATATAATTTTCCAAGTATTAAACAATATTTCTGTAAACAAGGGGTTGAAAGTGTTAAATTAAGAAATTTTGAATGTTATGTATGGTTTAGAAAATAAATTATATGATAAAAGCTTGTAAATGTAAGCCTCTCGCTAGATAGACTTTTATAAATGGAATCTTTTAAAGTCTTTTAAAAGAGCGTAAGCAATTTCCGTATTTTGTGTCTCATAGGTAAACATTATACAGTTAATTAAATTTTGCTATTCACATACTTTTTAGTTAAATTGTGAGAAAATTTAGCTGACACATCTTTCTTTTAAAATATTTGTCGTTAATTAAGCTATGTGGTAGCAATGAATATATTTAATACAATTTTAAATATATTAGTATTATGATACTTTATATATATACATGAATACACCTTATTTTTATACAGCAAAAAAAGTTTGAGAAACAGTTTGGTAAAAAATTATCTGAATGCATTTTATAAAACTTCGTTTATGTTCTCAAAAGATTTCCATGGGTGCTTAACAAAATTTTCTTCACGGGTTAACTAATTTAATTAATACCTTAATTAAAATACGTAAACCAAGTTGAAATTATTAAGATAAGCAATAAATTAACGAATTGGTATTATAAAACTTTCTCAAGTGACTGAAAACCTATAAAATTTAAGTAATAAAATTTCAAATACGAGTTTTTTAAATATTTATGCATAAGAAAATGTGCACAAAAGAATAATATGAATATTTATGAAAATAGTAAAATTTTACTGCGTAGTAAGCGCATACAAACTCGATAATATACAATGAAGAAAAACCTCTTAATAGTTTACATAATATTAATTAATATTTAAGTGAATAAACTAAATATAGCAGAGTAATTTATAATAATTATACAAAAAATGTATCCTTTATGATGATAACCTTTTCTTGTACTCTTCAAAGATGGTTAATGGTAATGGTAACATGGTAACTTTTATTTTGAAAGAAATTTATGATTAAAAAAACATAAAATAGAAAATAATGTGTAATATAAAAATAAAGCCGCTTAATTATTTTAATAGCTATGGCGAATACATTTATACATTCGCCATATATTTTCTTGAATATAGAAATTTTACAAAAACAAAAACGTTTAAAAATTTTTACCAGACATTTAAGGAATATGCATTATAATAAAATATTTATATAATAAAATGAAACAATATATTTATAGTATACAAACACTACACAATATTTAAATGAAAAAACTCTGTTAAATATAAAATACTTACATAATTAATTATTATTAAGGAATTTTTTATTTATTTATTTTCCAATTATCTAATTAAAGGAATTTTTTGCATTCATGTGGTCACACAACCATTTAGATTTGTGATTTCTTTTGTTGTAATTTTTTTTTATTTTAAAAATTACATGGTTTTTTACTTTTGTAAAACAATTAAAGTTTTCATCTTATCATACTAATTAGCATAAAATTTGAGAGTAATTTAATAGATTGTTAATTCTTAATACTCTGTACTATTAAGATAATAGCTTCCGCAACATAAAAATACTTTTATTATATACTCATGAATGTATAAATTCTATAAAAATTATTTTCGTAACATTTGATGAATTTTAATTAGCATATATTCCTTATATTTCTAGAGTTGAGAGTTATTTATTCAGTGGGAAAATATTTTTTAAAAAATATAAGGTACTTAAATGTTTTTAATTATTATGCTATCATTATAAAAAGATCGCATATATATACATACAAGTATTTAATATAAATAAAATAAACAATAGTTAAATTAACTACGTAACAGAGGGAGTTTTAACTCAGAAATTGTGAACCAAGAACGCAATGCCACTATATGAAAAAAGAAAATTGAATAAAATGGGAAAGTATTATTTGTTGTATTGTTGAAAATATCTATATTATTGAATCATTTTGTCGGTCTAATTATCAGACTACGTAACTCCATCTGGGATGCTAATTTGATACAGTAGGGCTAGGAGTCAAGTTGTTGTTTATGTTCGCCAAGATAGGCAATAATATTACAATATGGTTTTTTTTTTTTTTGATATTTTTATCGTGTCATATTGTTACAAATTTTGTGTAATGAATCCTTCAAATAGTGTAAATAATTTATATTTGGAAGTGTAACACATTAATGTTACTTTCTGTTGGTTTTACTTTATGTTAAAATCTTGCCACCACCTCTCCCTTCGAAATCTAGTTTTATTATGAAATAAAAAAAATAGTAATTATACTGATCGAAGGAATAAATTTAAAGTAGTGCGCGCACTGAGGCATGGCGTAGACAAAACAAAAGGGAAACCGTCATCTTGGATTTCATGTAACCCGACAACAACCGTTGTTTGGCGCGATTAAGGAATCGCGCCAAAAAGCGCTTGGCTCGTTGCACTCTTATATCAAATCAGTTACACCAGTGGAGTTACGCAGTTTGATAATTAGGCCGACGATTTGTAAAAAACATCTTTGTAAAAAGTTATAAGAAAATTAATTTAAAAATCAAAGGATTAATTAATTGAATTAATTATTATCAATTTGATAATCAATGATAAATTAAGCTTTAATATTTCTTCAAGCACCTAATACCGAATTTTGAAAAAAAATTCTTGAAAAAAGAATACAGGAAAGACAAGAAAATTGTGTAATTGGAAATGAAAAAAAAATCTTGTTTAAATAAACATTTTTATTCATCATGCCAGGTACTATAACGTTTAATACTTTTGAAATTTATATCTATAAAAAGGTGGTTGCTGAGATAGTTATGTAAATGTTTTGTTTTATGTACCGTAAAATACGGCGTAAAACAAGCACTTTTAACACAAAAAATAAAATTAATGGGTGCACGTTATACGCCGGATATAAAAATGATAGCTTCAACAATAAATCAAAAATTAAGAATATAAAAAAAATTATACTTCAAAAATTATTGAAATGCTGTTTATTTAATAGAAATGGCATACCTTAGAAATTTAAACTGCTGAAGTTCCAGAAATATACTATTTTTTCAAAAGCCTGGTATAATACCTCAAATAACTGTCTTCAAAACATAAGAATATATTGCATACAAAAATTTCAGGTTTCTTCGTAAAAAAGGGGTGCGCGTTATACGGCAAATATACCTGAAAATTAAAAAATGAAGCTTTAACGTAGAAGTGCGCTTTATACGCCGATGAACTCTTTACGCCAGATTTTACGGTATATACTTTAGAAATCATAAACGACGTCGTAATTGTATTTTATTGTTATTACGCGTGTGTAACTCTTAGAGAAACCTATGAATGAAGGAAAATAAATACTCATTTAAATTTCAAATTAAAACGAAAAAATAATTACACACACAAATTTTTATGTATTGTTAGACTTTTAAGTATACTTTGTAAGTAGTCAAGGGATTCGATAAATTGGTTATATTACCAAATTAATCATATTAAAGCGATAATAAAAATAATAAATCAATTCTTTTATTAGTATTGTAGCAATATTAATGATTTAGTAATCTTTCAAATGCTTATACTTTTCTAATAAGACAAATACATTTTAAGCCGGTGTAAGTCAAGTTTTTCCAATTTATGGGAATAAAAGATTCTAAATAAAAGCGGTTAGAAGTCCCATCATTATGGCACAATCTTCATGCCATTTCCTAATAAGAAATCAGACTAATGACTTACTCGATTTTTTTCCTATCGATATTTTTTCAAGTGTATTCTTTTTTTTTTATTACCTCAGCACAATCCAGAATGGAAAAAAATACCTCTGACTTATACCGTTATGACGTAAAGATTTTGTGTTGATTCTGGACAAGATCCACAAGAAGAAATCAATGAGGGTATCAGGTTTTATGTTCTGGAGAGTCAATCAATTCAGCGGGTTAAAAACTCAGCATCGTTACGAGGATGAAAACGAATAACTGTGTGTTAAGAGTCATTAAAAAGTTGAGTTTTGTTGAAAAGTTTAATCCATGATAAAATTACTTTTTGGATAAAATGTGTTTTTGAATTTCATTTTTAATACTTTAACGAGATCATAAGATTTCTTTTGTGTATGTGCTTTTCTTTTGTTTATCTATAGATTCGGAAAAATACCATTAGTTTTACTTGAGAAAATTAGTATGTATTTTTTCACTACAAACTAAAAATTCTGCAATAATGATTTTTTTTTGTCTTGTAAGAAATCGCATTAATTTTATACACTTTCAAGTATTACTTGTGTTTAGGATAAGATAACTTTAACAATATCTTAAGGAAATTTAATAAAATGAGCCTCTAAAGGTCTATATTTAAAATAAAATATATATCATAAATATTTTACAGATAATTGTGTATATACTATTGCGACATAGCCATCCTGTGATGACTATGTCTATCCGGATCCGCGTAAGCTAGAGGTGTGGGATTATCAAAATGATGAGACATATTGGGTTCTTAATACAACTTTTATTAAGAATAACTTATATTACTTAATTCTAATTGACAACTTTCTTAAAGTGAGAGTTAACACCCAATTAAACCTTGTATTCAAGTCAGATCACGCAACTAGATCATTTATCTTAATTATAATAAATAAACCGATTCATCTAACTTCCTATACAAAATATTACCTTTTGCAGATCTCCTTCCTTCAGTGATTGAGTAATATCTATAATGTAACTTTATATGCGGAGATTCCAACTTCTTTATAATGAACGTATCTTTCTTCTAGAGCTATAGGACATCTAACTCTTGACCCGAATGATTCCACTCTAAGTTATCTCTAAACTTGCCGCTCCTTATCATCAAAGCTTCTATCCTTTTAAAGTATATCTCATTTACATTTTTGATCCGTTTATCTTCTTGGTATTGGGTTGGAAAGGTTTTGCCATTAATCGTGGCCGTCAAAGAACTTAGGAGTTATGTTAGCAGAAGGACGCGAGAGACGTCACACTATTTTAAAAGCAAGCACAAAAAATTAGTCTTACTACTATTGGCATTCGTTTACAAACCATAGGATCAATGGTGATTAATAAGGGATTATAAATGTTGAATCTAATTCGTGAAAATAACCTTCAATTTAAGAACGAGATCAGTTTAAAATTCGTTTTTTAGCTTATTTGATGCTTTTGATGTGGCAGCTAGTAATTTCCAAATATATGCTAATCAGTGTATAATTCAAGCATGCGTTTCTTTTTCAAAAATTTAAAAAAATCCCATAATTATGAAGCATGTCACTATGTGGCTAAAATATCAAATGGGTGAAATATTTTCCAATCAAATTGTTGTAAAATAATACGCCAGATGCTAACTACGATTTTTTTTCCTCGTAGCTTTATCTGTGATGCAGAAACATATTTCTATTCATTTATTTTGTGCACTATCTTTGCTAGTGATATTTGTTATGGCATTTTTGTTTGTTTGGAAAATAAGGGGGAGGGGGAGTGAAACTCTTATACTGAAATTGATCGTCGGCCTATGTATCTTTTCCAGAAGGTAAAAATCTTCCATATGATAGCCATAAACTTTGAAAATCCCATTGAGTGAATGTAACTTTTGCGACTTCTTGGAAACTCTTATTCAGGCACTGATTTTAAAAGATTTATGTTACTTATTTTTAATTTCATTTATTTTTTTAAGAATAAAAGTTCCTTTTAAAATACCTCAATATTTAAAAATAAAATCGCTTGCTCGTGGATAACGAAATATGTTGATAAAAACATTTTTACTAAACTACAATGTGTGACAAATTCCCAAACTACTCATGTCCCAACCGCTTGGCTTGATGTAAAGGAGTGGGGATGAAATATAGCTGACCTTGATCTGTCCGGTGCTGGTAGCATGTTATTACATCCTTCTACCTAGTTTAATTTGTTTTTCATACTTGTTTGTGTAAGACATTGTTGTTTCAAAGATCCGCAATCATAATAAAAATCGAGCTGCGCATAATTTTGTAATTCCTCGTTAAATTAAAAAAAAAAAAAATTCCAATTGAATTCTTCAGATTGTTAAAAGTGGAGTTTGGAGATTATGACACATCACATAGGCAAAATTTTGAATGGAACAAACAATTTTCGGAAGATCGGGAAATTGTTGATGATAAAGAACGTTCTGGTCGATCTGTAATATAAAGAACCAGTTATGCTCATCATTTTTGTTCGATATTAATTGCATCATGATGATGAATAGGTACCTCAAAGCCAAACAATAAAACAGCAGCACTGCATTGATGTCCTGAGAAAACTTAGGGAAGAGCGAGGAAGAAAACGCCGGATCTGCAGGTGTGGAGTTTGCACCGAGACAATGTCTAGGCTACGTTGCTCTCTCTGTAAAACAGTTCTTGCCCCACAAACGCATCACTGTGTTCAATCATCCACCGCAATCACCATATCTCGCACCATACGGTTTCTACCTATTTCTTAAAGTGTAAATTACATTGGTGGGAACACATTTTCAGTCTGTTGAAGAGGTGGAGGCAAAAACGGCAGTTACTGAAGATTGTGACACTCAATTAGCCTCAGCATTGCTTTGAACGGTGGAAACTCATACGGTGTTATGTATTTTTAGGGAAGGGGAGTATGTTGAAAGGGATTAAAATGTATTTGTACATTGTTTTCAATAAAGCTTATTTTATAGACTAGTCCGGTTATTGAATTATCACACCTCGCATGTATTTTTTTTTAAAGTAAGCGAATCCGTAGATAAATAAACCCTTTGCTTTCTTTTTCCTAAACAATATCGTGAAAATTAATCCTGAGTGACATTTTTGCATTTTAAACATTTAATTCTTTTTATAGAATATATTTTAATAATAACGTTATCTTGCTTAGAATTTGAAACGAAGAAATGTACACTTTTTGCGAGTTTTGAAGGATATAAAACTCATTGTGATCCAAAGAATATGATCTTCCTGATTAGAGTTTCTGCATCAATATGTAAATTATCAAAATTATGTAGCTTCATTAACATTTGCATTTATAACTACTTTAAAAATAACATCTTTGCAAAAATTTCTTTCTTGAAATGTGTGCTACAACTAATATCTTAGACTGAAAATATACAGAATAGGGTTATAGTTGAACAACAGCTTGCAACAGAAACGAATGAACGGCCTGCCTATAAATTTGGTGTATAGACTATAATTTAAAAAAAAAAGCTTCCAAAATGTTTAAAAATCTGCTTTAAGTAGCGCTTTGCATCGAAAGATGGAAAAATTAGCATAAGACATATCATACACAGAATGCATAAGCAATTTGAACAATTTAGAAAAGATTTATAAGTAGTAAAATTCGTAAAACGCGGAGAGAAGTATAGAACTTCCAAAAGTTCTAAAAGTAAAATAATCCTCGGATTTGCACACATTAAAAGAAAAGGAAGCGTAATGCAAAATAAGCTGGGGTATAAAACGCTTAAAGAAGTTCTTATGCTTCATTAATATTGAGCGGAACACGATTAACAACTGCTTTCTCGTATGATATTTCGGCACTATCTATATCTTCTTCTGTAAACTGAAATTTCTCCTGCTTCACTTTTGTTATTATTTTCTTTCCTTTATTTATTAAGAATCGATGAGCAGGTCATCAAAATCTAGTTAAGCATTATTAAATTACTTATGCATTCCGTGTTGGTCATATTCTTTGTTAAGTTTGTCATTTTATTTATACAGGAGTTCTCATAATAGCAAAAAATTTAGTTTTTGAAATTCCTTGATCGCTTCGTTTGCCTTCATATATCAAAATGAGTGGCAAATAGAATTGTTTTATTAAGGTCGTACTATAAAGCAACACTATGGCTACTGACGATAGATCTCGTAATTGGGGTCAAATTCACTCATCTGTTTTAGGTACAGGATATACATTATAATAGATGATAATTATAATTCTCCTGTGAGTAGCTTTTTAATACAAATGATAAATAAAAATATAGTTTCTAATGAAAAGATGTTTAGATTTTAAAAAACTTTTCGTATCTAATGCTTAAATTTTCTAAGTGTAGATTTTGGCTAGTTATATATAAAAAAAATCGTATATGATTACTTTCATAAATAATTAGCACTATAACTTCTGTGATTATTATATGTATCAATATATCAAAATACGTATCTTTATATAAATTAAAAACAAGTATTTTTTAAAAAGATTTAATCTCACTATTTGATATCAGATAGATTCTCAGCAGATTTTTAAATATTATTAGAAAATGAGAATAGTATTCCTACTAGTAATCAGCATCATCCTTGGCCTTTTGAACCAGACGTTCCCAATCACTTCTACTTGTAGGCAAACTCCTCCTATTCTTAGTCTTAAGGACAAAACAATTATTCTCTACTGCATCTGTCCATCGAAGTCTAGATCTTCCTCTTCTTCTAGTGTGACATAGTATAACCGAAAAGAATTCTTTTAGAGTATTATTTTCTTTTATACGGATATCATACCTAATACAACTGATGTGGATTATTTTAATTTTAATGTAATTAAAAACATCTGGCTCTTTGAGCATTTGGTATAATACGATGCTGCTTCTATATCAGATATAACTTTTCTGAATTCTTCTGAAAACACTTCTGTGGACCTTTCCTTGAAAACCCTCAACATTCCTTCTTTCTTCTTAGTCTTTGATAATCACACAACAAAATGAAATAAATAAATAAATCTTTCTTTTATTTTGTCATTGTTTTTAAATTTCTCAGCTTGAGATAAACATTAAAAAAAAAACCCTCTAGGTGGGAGATAAGAAGCAAATTACAATCAAATCTGTGTTTAGCTTTACAACCGTATGCGGTATATCACTATCAGCATCTACAACTCTGTTTTGCTGATTTGCAATATATTTTATGCTAGACCTTTACTATAATTATTTTTCTGATAACTCTAAATAATCAAAGTTCTTATGTTATTCAGAAAGATTTTGAGAAGAAATTTACAAAGGACAATTATTAGATACAATTCATTTCAGTTCTTATACCCTGCATTCAAATCGAGAAGGGAAGGGATTTGCTTTATTTGATTAGTTGTTTTTATCTCTTTAAAATTATACGAGCACTTTTGACGACGGATCTTGTAATTTTGAACTGAGGTCAAATTAATGGATGACACTGAAGCCGGCATCCCTTCTCAAATCTTCCCTACTGAGCAAACGTGAGAATTTTGAGTTTAGATAGATTTAATGTGCATTAGTCCGTCTACTCTTCGAGACTTTAATGATATTAGGATTTAAAATCTCGAATCAACAGAAATTCCGCTAGCCTCGACCTCGTACTATCACATAGCAATTGTTAATCTTTGACGGAACAAAGGTAAAAGTTCTAGTCAATTTTCTATTTAAAAAAGTAAATAATATTTTACTCATGTTAAACAAAATCTTGGTAGAATTTTGTTGAAAGAAGTTGAACAAACAAATGATGTTTAATGCTTTTAAAATCAGTAACAATTTAAGTTAAATGCCCAGTGATTAATTTAAATTAGTACAGCAGTACCCGAGTGAGAATGGTCATTACCTCTTGGCCGACGTGACACGGGTTCGAGTTCACTGTGTAAGGGGGACTGATACCCATTATTATGTCGAGGGTCTAAATCAGGAGAGGCGAACCAGTGGCACGCAAAACAATATTTTGGGCACGCCAGCGATCAAAATTTTTTGCACTTTATTTCAAAAAAACAAGTTCACTATCAAGTATTACGAACAAACGCGAGTGATTGGTCGCGGAACGGTTGGGAGCACTCTTGTTTGTTATGGTCTTGCCTTATTTACGTCGTGGGCTACAGTTGTTAATGATGCAAAATTTGTCTACGCATAGCATAGTCAATTTCGTTCACACGTGTGAAGTTTTTTTGTGTTATATTTACGATTTTTAACTGTTATTTAACATTATTAGTTCAGCAAACAAAAAATAATGCAGGATAGTAAATGAAACAGAGAATTTCAAACTTGGTGAATCTAAAAAGATGGCATTATTAGTTAAGTCGAGAAAGCGGTTTGTTTTATACATTCTGGAACCGTGGTATGCAGGACATCGTCTGTAAAACGGCATTTTGAAACAAATCACAAATCCTCTTGTCAAAAAAGTGAGCCACAGAAAAAATAATTAATTTCTTAGAATCCATTTGGCAGATGGCTCCAATTCCTAGCATGCTTTCTGCCAAAAGAGATACCTTACAATCCTGATATAAGTTAATTGTCATACAATCTGCAACAACAGAAATCACACTAATGTTACTTTAATTTGAATTTATATCTAAAACACTTCCAACTATACAATACAAAAGTATTTTTTCGTAGTAAATAAAAAATTTTTTGTTAGTATTTAGTTTTATTTTTTCCCAAGAATATCACAAATCAAAATTATTTTATGTCACTTCTGTATCTCATTAAACACTTCTTTAGAAAAAAATGGCACGTTGATCCATAAAGGTTCGCCACCCCTGCTCTAAGTTCTCCCGTTTCTGTGATGGGGTAGTTTGGAGAGGGGGTAACAGCTCAGGGATCACTTGACCGAGGTTAAAAATCATGATGTCCGCCACCAATAGCCTTTTTGTTGCCATATAGTGCGGAATTCATATATAATGCTCATTTGCTCAGTAAATATTGCATAAAATAAGTTGATAGCATAAGTGTCGATCATTAGATATATTTGAGCTTATTTCATTAACGTAACATATTGATTAACCAGCAACATCTAATCGCATCATTTTTCGTAAAGAATGTTAATTAATACAAGCGGAGAATCATCGAACATTTCGTGTAAAGTAGCATTTGAGAAGTCTAAAGATTTTCATCTGATTTCTTTACGTAAGAGTGTGTCATCAGGAAAAAATTGTATTAATTTAGTTTGATTGAACTACATGATATTTCCTTCAGCTCTGTAGTCCAATCTTCCTTGAGCATAATCACCATTTAATAAGTTCCTTATTTTTCTGTTCCACAATCATTTCCCCATTTTCTCTCCAGAACAAGCTTATGTGGTGTAATATAATTAGTTAAATCGTAATATTTTGACTTTCCGCTTCATCATGTTAATGAAAATCATCTTGCAACGTCTAGAAAGATAATTATGACTTCTGAAACGTATAATCTGCTGTTATGAATTTTTGCTGGTCGATCATATTGAGTACAGGTAGATTAAGGCTCAGTTTTAGTTGAATTAAATTACTAATTGCATAATTGTTTTGAAAAAGGATGGATTTTGAGTTTGAATAATTACTCATATACTTGTACTCAATTTCTATATTCAACGAATTTTAAAAAAAATAAGATATAGCTAAACTTCTTAGAATAATTTAAAAACAAGCATGAAACTATGAAATTTGGAATGCGTGTGCAGATTTATTGAATTAAAATAAATTTAATATACCAAAAACAATTTATGAATAAAGAGTATCGAGTAGAGGTACTAAATTTCTCGATGCTCAAAGTTCTCATGTTGGCGTGCTGTGGAAGTTTGTAACATGGGATTCCAGCTTAAGTGTCCTCCTCGTGACTTGACGGTGTGGCCACGATATTGTAGTGGTCTTGGTTACAGACTCGTGACTGGCGTGTTTCGAGTTCGAGCCTAGTATCGTGGAAGACCCGCCGTGTAGAGGTGATAAATGCACGTTATGTATGTCGAGGCTCAAACGTCCCCCGTTATTGTGGTGTGGAAATTAGGAGAAGGGATTCCAGTTTAGGTGTAATCCTAGTTACTTGACCATGGCTCAAAATTACGTGGTCCGTCAACAATATCCCTCTTGTAGCTGAATAATGTGACGTTAATATTCACTCACTCCCATTTAATGCTCATTAGTGGTCATCGTGTATCTTTGAATTTAATTTATTTTTGTTTAATGACGCACTCTAAGACAACACTAGGGCTATCGGAGATGGACTTAATTATTTTGAGCTTCAGTCAACTAATGAGGAGGCCACTAACCTTGCAACCAACTCTCCGAATTTCTGCTCCATAACCGTGAGGTAAGGTTGTGATACCACGCGGCCCTGGGGTATCATCTCCTCATATATATCAATATATATTTATCAACGCAACACAAGTCTTACTAAAGGGATATGATCAGGAGTGATACTACATAATTATCAATTCTAAGTAAATAGCGTCTGGAATCCTAATCACTATCTTTATGAAAAACTATCCTAAGTATCTTTATCCACCTTAGATTCCTTAAACATTAAAGTCCATTCTATAACTACACTTCTATAATTAATAGCTTACCAATATCTCACGGCGATCAACACCTCAGCTTGCTGTCTCTTCTTCTATTCTATGCTTCTACTATTCATCTACTATTATTCTTCCATTCTATTACTATCCGACTTCTATCTTACTCACTCGTGAATGCTAAAGCTCCCTCTCTTATACATCTATTCACTAATATGCATATCGCGGTTTCTTCTTGAGAGGATTGGATTGAATTTATGCCATTCTGGCCCCAAAGATTCCCCAAGAGGATTAGTGAGAAAGCATGATAAGGCCCCGTCATAAGGTAGTTATAATATGAATAAGGGGTCTTCAGTGGGGGCACCAAGAACAATGGATCGCCGGCCACGAGTTCGTGAGCACGATCATTTGGCTACCGTGACCTTGTAGCTTCAAAATGTGATATTATCAATCAATCAATCAATTAATTAATAAGGAAGATTTTTTGGAAGATTTATTGTTTGGCAAAATCTACATTGCAACGTTTTGAGCAAGAAAAAAAATTATAGATAAATGGGTTTAATGAAGAATGTATTTGCATCTATATTTCAAGAAGGAGTGGAATCGACTAAAATACTGTAAATTAAGTTGTGGGACACTTTAATTGGAAGCAAAGTCTCTACTTGGAGTATTTGAAGCAAACACTTAACTTTCTATATAATTCTGAAATTGCCGATTAAGCTCTGGAGATCTAGCTGGTTGTTTTAATTCAAACGTTGATCCTGAAAATATTCCCTTATAACCTACTCGAGCATATCGGGTATTAGTATCAATTACACAAACTTGATCAAAAATAGGCATGCATAAGATGTGATATGGCGGAAATTTCTCGTCCGGAAATTTCATAGAAGTGTTCTCCATAAAGTACATGTGAGCCAGTGTAAGCCCTCCAGATAAATTCCCTCCCCAAACATTATCCTATTTTCTTTGTTACTGTGTGTTTCAATAAAGCTATATTGGTAGTGTCAGGTGACTTGTCCTCTTCTAATTCAATCGCAACCTTTATTTTTTTATATGAGGGGTATCTCGTAAAGTTTTAATTATTACTAAAATTAATCAGGGTAAAAGCTTATTTTTTATTCTTAGGACTTTTCTACATTGTCATCACAGATCGAATTATATATTCCTCTTAGAGCGTCCTCGGAAAATGTCGCATAGCATGATATCGGGAGTTAGATTGAAAGTTATATTAACGTCACACTATAAAGAGCTTTTGGCGACGGACCTCATAATTTTTCACCATAGTCAACTAACGAAGACGACACCTGAGTGTGCACCACTCTCTCCTACCTTTCACATTCCACCAACGGGAGAACGTTTGAACTTCGACATATGTAACGTGCATCGGCCCCTTTCTACACGCCGGGTCTTCAGTGGTGCTTGGTTCGAACTCATGACACTCCAGACATGAATGCGTGACCTTGACCACTAGACAAGCACGGTCACATGATATCGTTAGAATAGGATAGATAAGTCTAAATTTCAAAACCATATCACTTTGATCTCTCAAACGCGCCTCGAGATGAGTGTCGGTAGATATGTCACAAAAAAGAGAGACAGATAGACACCTTTTGATCCTACTCCTTCGTTTTTTTATCCGAAAGAGTATCAGGCAATTTGTTCAGCAGTGTACAGTAGTATTCACTAGTGATTGTCTCCAGGTAGTCTCTTAAGATGACTCCACGACAGCTAAAAAGAAAAAAGTAGAACCAGACTGTTGTATGAGACTTTTCTTACAGACATCTTCATCTAAGCCTTATTGAGCAGAGAGGAGTGGAGCCATTGTGTGATGCATCTTCCTGTTCTTCTCTTTGATGCCTGGATCACACACTTTGGTAGAGCCAAGATTCATTCATAATTGCCAAACGACGAAAAACTCCTCTTCAATCAGTAAGGAATCAGAAACTGCGGAATCTAGCTGGCTGACACCTTTGACACGTGCAACTCCCCTGAATCACTTTTCAACACTGCCCTTAGATTGGTCTCATCCATGATCATTTGATGGCTGCTTTTAGGTTTCATAGAATTAAGTCTTTCTCTTTCAGTACTGTGGCAGTAGTCCGTGAGTATTGATCTTTCACTTCTTGGATCATTCATGAGGAACTTGTGGCAATTTTGAAAATTCCTTGCCCATCTCACAGCAGTGTCAAATGAAATGATAGGAATTCTTTAACGGGACATAGTTCAATCATAAATTTGCCTGTTAGAATAAATGTTCAAATTAAGGAGCTTAATCATACTGCAAGCCTCTATCTAGTTCATGCTGCTGGATATTTCAATTTGTGACGGGGATTTATTGCGTTTTCCCTACTAATCCTCTTGGGGAATCTTTGGGGCCAAAATAGAGTTATTTCATATCCAATCCTCTCAAGAAGAAACCACCGGGATATGCAGAATAGTTAGCAGATACATAATGGAGCTTTAGTATTCGCGTGGTAGAATAGGAGGAGGAGAAAGGAAGCTGAGATGCTGAACGCCGTGAGCTGTTGGTAAGATATTAAAATTAGAAAAATAATTATAGAACGCGCTTTAGCGTGTTAAGGAATTTAAGGTAGATAAAGATTCTTAGGATAACTTCTAATGAAGATAAATGATTAGGATTCCACGCTCTATTTACTTAGAATTTGGAAATACGTTATATCACTCCTGAGTGCATCCCTGTAGTAAGACCTGTGTTGTTTGGATCAATATATTGGAATAATAATAAATTAGGTTGATTATGGCTAATGTGAATGATCAATCATTTTCTCCTACAAATCTAGGTCACGTAGATGAAGAGATGGTACCCCCGGGTCGGGGGGTATCACAAATTTACATTTTTTTTTAAAATCAAACTAAAAAATCAGCATTATAATCTGTAATTTATAGCAATATGTACATAAGCATAAATTTGTAGAATAAATTTTATCTGCAGAAATATCGGTTGCTTAATCATATTTAAAATTTTATGTTACTCTTACTACATATACAAAAGCAGAAGTTTCCTCTTAATTCTTCATAAAGGAAACCTATTGATCAATAGAAAGATACTTTAGTATTTCTATTGAAAACTGGAAATACTAATTATATATTTTTAACTTTAATTGAAATGATTTCAATGTTTTAATAAATGTTTCCAAAATCGATTTTAGAGAATTTTATTCAAATGACATAACAGGAAACCTCAATATTAAGAAAAATTGAAAGTTATAAATAGATTTGAATGCAGTTTAAAGGTATTCTTAATGGAAATTAAATCCAGAAATAGTTAAATCTTTTGAATCACGTTTAAGCTCTGTAGCTGATGTGATTAATATTTTATTTTATTTCTTCAACACTGCATATTTTTCATCATTTAAAAACTCGTTTTAGTTTCTACATCAATTAAAAATAGTTTTTCGGAGAGACAGTTTTTTTTTTTTTGTAAATACAGGTAAATATGGGAAAAAATTAATTTTTTTATACCTCTGAATAATATTATTCGAAATATTCAATAGTTTTTTAAGTTTCTACATAAGGAATTGTTAATAACTCTTAAGAAAAAAATATTAGCTTTATTGCAGTATGGAATATAATATGTCATTCTTGACTTTACTTTGTCGAAATAATGTGATAAAAGTATCGAAGAACACTACATTGAATCTAACAGAAATATTACACAAGAAAAAATTATTATTATATCGTGATAGCAAGCAGACTTTCAAACTTTTATATTACCTGAAAAATTCTATATGCGTAAAAAAAACCTAAGAACCTTTTTTCAACTCATCCAGACAACTCTATAAGTCTGTAACAGAGTGAAAAAAACCCGTTAAAGCATTAGAAAAAGAAGAGAATATCTCAGAAAATTGTTGCAGTTCCCAGTCTAACACTGTAGGAAACAAGACTAGAGAAAAGCTAAGAAAAAATTCAATTAACTTTTTTTTTAGTAGCAAAGCCGAGTGAATTTATTTACTCTTTTATACAACTAAAAAAGTTAAAAGAAATCTGTGAGAAAGGAATTGATGTACACTTTGCTTGTGTAGCACTGCGTATTATGAAACCTGTTGATTTCTTGTATAATTCTAAAAATGAAGCATATGAATTAAGCATTAAAACTTTTTTCTTTGAGTTTTTAATATTTTAAGAATTTTAAAATGAGGTTAAGCTCTCTTTGACTTAAACAAATCTTATAAAGTTACAAGATATGATATATTTTAACAATTATTTACTAACAAACGATTATTTTTTTCACTTAAAAAGAATTATTTTCTTCTGTTATGTGATGAACATTTAACCGAAAAGAATTTTTAGTTTATCGTTTGGTTTACAGTACATGAAAATATTTAATTCAGCAAAGAGTGTAAAAGAGAACACACCATTTTTATACTTTTCATAAGATTTCAAAAAATCAATGGCTAAATATATTTTCTTTGTTAATGTTTCAAATGTTAAAATGTGTTATTTCATATCTCAAAAATTTTGCTTTAGAGGATTCTTGTACTCATAATTAAGTTTCGTCTATTTTTATGTATTTCTCTTTTAATTTTATAGAAAAAAATTGTTCTATTCAATTGAATAATTCGTCTTCTTTATTAAAGCTAATTTACATATTTTACAGTTTTTGATTGTACGTTATAAATTTATGACTAATATAAAGTCTCGATGTCTCTTATATAAGGAACGTAACTTTATAAAATAAAATGAAAAACAATATTTAAATTATAAATATAAAAGTGAATCAATAAATAACTTATAATTATTATCTATTATTATTACCCATTCCTAATTTCTTTACTTAATAACAATGCGTGTTGAATAAAAATTTGGAATTTTATTTTATTTTATCGAATTATCAACGAAAAAAAATCAAAATTTTAAATATTATCAGTTAATTTGAAATTAATACTCAGAGAAGCCTTAAACAACATTCCCCAGACATAAAATTATTTATTCAAACTCTTTAGAAAATAACCTTTTGTTCCTAATCGAAGATGAACAAACAAATAATATAAATAGATGATAAAACATTATATACAAACAAGAACAAAAACCAAAATAAAATTTTTCTTCGAAGAAAATTTATATCTCCAAATATTCTATGCATATTTTTATTTATATTACTCACAGTTTATTGTAGAAGAAGCATTTTCTCATAAATGGATATATATTTTAATGACTTTTTTGGATTTTGTCCAGATGCACTCTTAAATTCCAATTCATTATTTAGCTGTATTAAATGTCAAAAGCTTCAGTGCAAACCCCGCTCTGAATTCCTCTGTGTAGTCATTTAATTTTTATAGGAAACTGGCTTTTGATATCGCGTTCTTTATTTTGGTTAATTCATGCATTCTGTATGTACTTACTACAAGCTAAAATAAATAGTGTAAGCTTAGTTTTGGGAATAGGAGGAATATCACTAAAGTGTTACGCTGCTCTTTTTGTTCGTAATAGAATTCTAGTAAACAAAAGAGGAAAGAAATTCGATTTTTATTGCTTTTTTGCAGTTTCCGCGGCATAAATTACATTTCGTCCGTTCTGTCAGTTTCTACAAACGAACGAGAAAAAAAAAGTTGATCTGGAGCAGTTCCAAACGTTGTCGTTTGGGAAAAGTCACAAGTGTTCTTTTTTCTGTTGGAATGAAAAAAAAAAGAACATGCTTGTTGCCATTGTTCTTCAAATATGTTACACATCTTTATTCAAGATTGATAGCCATGATCTTTTCAAAAGAAACACATGTTTTGTTTTAAATTTAAATTACGGATTTGAAAAAAAGATAGCTATTCCTTACCTAAATTTATAATGGTATAAAGTACATTCATTGGAATTGATGTGAAATATTTTGCCTTTTTCGAAAATATTCATCT
>BMAV01008464.1:221782-240418 GCA_019973955.1 Trichonephila inaurata madagascariensis | reverse complement strand
TTTCAACAAAACACAAATCAGTTATTTTTTTAGACATGCTTTTAAAGAAAAATCCGTTAATTGTACGACCAAAAAAAAGCATTTTTTAAAAAAAATTGTTTAATATGCACATGTAAACACTTTCAAATCATTATCTCAGGAGTAATAATTTTCGTCTTAAGAATACTTTTTGGTGTTTGTTTTCCCCTCCTTTCAGAGATAATCTAATTTCGAAGCAGGGAGATAACAATTTTCCATATTTTTTCATTCTCACAACTAGAATTTTTGTCTGAATCCTTTTCCCACATCTGCTGGGAATTAAATTTTATTATTTCTTACAGAATGTATTCAAAGAAAAAAAAAAATAAAAGTGCTAACATTATCTTCTGGAGCATTCGAGATTTGCAGAGTACTCTGAAATTATATTACTGTCTTAAAAACTCATGTGTATATTCTGATTTATCTTAGCTATATTAGGCTAAAATACCATTGATGTATAACAAATACTACACTTCATCATTTATTTATGAAATAATTATAGTGACGAGAGATGAGCTAGAATTTTGGATGCATGATTTAGATTTACTCATGTCATTTTAATCATAACTAATATCTTTTTAAGAAACCATTTTATGTCAAAATTGCACGAAATAGGATTTGATAGAATAAAAGCTTATATGCAACTCTAATGATTTAAGATTTGAACGAGCTGATTTATTACAACAATGAACTTAATTATATTATTAACTCCCTGACCTTATATATTTATAATATGATGTTTACTGAAATGATTAAAATAAATTAAGGACTGGTGGATGACGCAAAATATTAATCAAATGTTGCTTGTGGCAGTTATTATAATCAAGGCAGATAATTAAATTTATTCTTGTCTTTCTAGATGTCAATTAAGAACAAAGTGATGTGCGTGTGCAAATATTCACACATTTCTCATTTATATCTTCTCACTAGAAAAATTATTACTCAAGGAAAGGTGAAGTATTAAAAATATGTACTTGCTTCTGAAGTGTGTACTTTTAAAGAGTTTAATCTGTTGAAGTAATCAGTATCAATAGTATTCTCAGGCAGTTACATGGATTGGTATTTAATGGAATGAATTTTGAAGTTTTTGTACATTGTTTGTGTACTATGATTCAAAATGACATAATTTGTTGTAACAGAGTGAAAACGTGTCATTCGATATTTATTCCAACACTCATATCTTAGTTGTTGCCATTAGGGATTGCAATACCTGTATACCGAATACCGATATTTTGAGCCTTTTGTACAATTTTGTAATACCGGTATTCACAAGCTTAAATACCGGTTTTTAGGTATTTACTAGAAATCTTTTAAATTGTCTCCATTTTATGTTCTACGAACATCAACCTAGCAAAACAGTATACGTTTTTGTTTTTATGTCTAAAGGGAGAAATTAATTATACTGTGAATATAAAGTTGCATCGTAAAATTAAGAGAAGTGATAAAATATGTGAACCATCGAAGAAGGCGGGCCAAAACTATTCTATCACAGCTCAGAGTGACACTGCACACGCGCAGGATTCGTAGTCTGATATTTGTATCTGTGAAAACAAGATTGTAGTTGTGAAGAAAGTGCGTAATATTTCGATATTTTTTAAATTGGGGAGTTTGTTATTCACATTGTATTTGTAAGTCATACTTGTGTTTACATATCAGCATGCTTTTATAAATGAAAATTGATAAAGAAAAAAAAGAAAAGAGACTAACTAATTCAAATTTTATCAAGCTTATAGTAGATTTTCTTAAAATTTTTACCCACAAACCTTATCCGTATTCAGAAGAAGGTAAAGTTATCGAAGATGATTATGACCCTAATGGATGAATGGTCTAGTGGAAAGGAATTGTCTTTTGAACAAAAATTAAAATTAGTTATAACTAAAAAAAATTTCAACAAAAATACAATACAGAAATCTGCTATATCCGAAACCATCCGACGAGAAATTGATTTAATTGAAGATGAGAGACTTAGAGGTACATACTTGGAAAGGTATATCGCGTATTGCTAACAATATCACCAACTAGCTTAAATGCCGAAAGAGTATTTTCTACAGCTGATAATTCTTGCACATAATTACATTCACGCTTAATGACAGTACAATTAATACATTATGTTTTTTAACATCACATTTCAAAAATTTGTAATACAACAGACTGAATAGTGATATTTACACTTTTTATGGCGATTTAAATAAATAAGATGTTCTTCCTTTTTTTTGTGATTTTTTTATATATTGTTATAATTTAAAAATTGCAAATTATTTTTTTGTGATATTTACAACTCTCTAATAAAACTGGCAAACAAAACAAACAAACATCTGTATTTCCCCCCCCCCTAAAACTTCTACTACCGGTATTAAAACCGGTGTCCCGGTATTCAGATGTAAAAAATACCAAATACCGGTATCGAACTTTTGGTCCAATATTGCAAACCCTATTTGCCATCTATTAGCTTTGTGTAAACGTATTTCAGTTATTGTAATAAACTGTGTTGCTCATTTTATGTGAAATCCTCAAGACGTAGCCAATCATTGAAAGAACATGCAAAGCGAATATGGACTTACGCGTTTTTGAGATTATACTAATAGTTAAGTGCATTTACTATTGCTTTGATTTAATTGTAATTTACTTTGCACTGTGAAGCAACACGAAGTTTATTGACGATTGACCTCGTACATTTGAGCCACGGTCAAGCAAAAAGGACAACACTTGAGTTCGCCCCCACTTCAAACATCCCCTCGATGCCAACGAGAAGACTTTGAACCTCGACAGATTTAACGTGCATCAGCTCCTGTACACGTCGGGTCTTCACTGGCACTATGTTTCGAAACCGTGACTTGACAATACCAGCCACGAGCCAGCAACCATTACCATTGGGCTATCGCAGCTGCATCTACTAATGACCATTGCCTTCATTGATATTACGCAATAAAAGACCATCCATGTTTAGCTACATAACTGAAATGAAAGGATAAAAACACACACACACAAGAATCTAATACAAGTATTATAATAGAAATAAACTAGTATTTAAAGGAAGCTATATAATACAGAGGATTTACCGTTGAATCTAATCCTACATTTATATCCAATGGTTCTATAATTAATCCCTACGTAACGTCTTAAGTCCGTTACCATCCATTTCAGCACTTCAAATTCTTAGAATTAATCCTTACGGATGTCTGAGGAAAACATGGGAATATACTTGAATAGATTCCATACAGGTTTCGTATTGTTGAGATATCCACGAGCTTCGCTCACTGTACTTTAGTAAGCAAAACTCTGTAGACTTAGGTATTTGTTTGAATAAAAGTTTGAAATCTGAATTAATTTAGAAGTCTGCGTAGCGCAATAAATTATTGCTATTTTTAGATGCGTACTGGTAAAATTAATATTAAGCAAATAATTGGCCAGCTTCGAAGCAGTTCCTAAATCTGCAGAATACTTTTTTACAATATTTATGTACATATTATTAATATGATGTCTCCTGTACTGTAGAACCGGTGATGTAGACCAATCATGATTATAATGGATATTTTTAGCTACTGTAGATTTCCGAAGTAGATTAAAAAATAATTCCTACCCCCAATTATTTTCAATAATTTTAAGTAATAATATTTTTTTTTCATCAAAGATCTGTAATAATTTAAATGTATCGTATATAATTTAGAAATCTATTTTTACATTTACTCTCTAACAGAAATTTTAAATGAAAATAAGCATTAATCTATACCAAATCAAACCTTTGTTACACAGTAGAAAAAATATACGTAGCGCATATAGGTGCCAAATATTTTTGAAGGTGTAATTATCTTTTATTTTCTTTCACTAAAAAAAATATTTAAATATTTTACAGGTATTGTGTACAATGTAATTAGAATATTATCTAAGTTTGATATTTTTTAAATTTATAGAATGATGCATTTGATGTAAATTGATTAAACTTATGAAATAAAGGAATATTTGATAAAAAGATAAACTTAAATTTTTGAATTCTTTATTCGGACAAATCCTACTCATAATTTTCTGGTTATAACAATATACTTAAGTACAATTAATTCGTTTCACGTGATTCTTACATATGTATTTTTTGTGGTGGAAGCAAATGAAGACTGCATTGTTATATAAAGCACGACTACAAGGGTTGCATCTGCCTTTTTTCTCCATTGGATCTTCAGATGAATAAAGAAATAACTGAATAAAGGTTAGATAGGAAGCAGGTGTTAGTCATGTGATTTCTTTGGAATTTGTGAAGGGTTTTCAAGAACTGGAACACACTCTGTGTGCCATCTGTGTATATATAAGGGTTAATATCTATTCGTTACTAAACTTATTCATTAGTTTTGGAAATTTACAATGCATACATTGTTATGAATTTTTTTCAGCCTTTGCATAGTAGTTTTAAATTAAGGTGGTATTTATATTAGAATGTTTTTCTTATTTACTCAAAGTATTCAATTTCAATAATTTGGCATTTTTCAAAGCAAAATGATCTTAGCAAAGTACATAAAAATTCCAAACTTTAAAACTATAATATTTTAAAACATTTGGATAAAATATATCTTTACACTTAATGAAGTAAACAAAACATTAGAAGAATCTTTTTACAATCTTTTAAATTATACAGTTGTAAATGTTTGCATCTAAAAGCTATTCTGAAAATTCTTTAAAGGCTTAAACATACTAGAAATGCTACTAATATTACAAAAGAACAACATAATTTAGCATCTATTAAATGCAATTTATCAAAGTTTTATCCAAGTTTGTGTTATAATTCTCTTTTAATCGTTTAGCTACTCAACAACCCAAACAGAATTTGTACGTGTTTAAGTTTCAATAAAAAAAGTCAATTTTTTTTACGTAATATTTCTGAAACAATTTATTATTGGTCTTTATTACACGTTTATTACTGTCATTTATGCTAAGTAAATGGTTGTTACTAGTTTAGCAAAATATATCACTCCTTTCGTTATTGCTGACAAGTAAGGTAAATGAGATGATAGGTACTGTCCACTGAATTTCTATATGTAGCTTATGTAATTTAAAGAAAGCTATTTTATAAATGTATTTCAAGGGGGACTACTGTTAATAAAGAATCAATATCAAAAGTCACTTTTTTTCGTGTTTATGTGCAAAACGTAAGAGCTTCAATAACGTAAAATATTTTAAGTTGAATTTTAATATTTCAAATCTAAATGAATTGCATTTTTTATCATAGTATGTATTGACAATTTTAAACGAAGAATTCAAAATGGATTTCAGCGCTGAAAGTTGTCCATGATATTCCAGGTGGAGACGTTCGGAGCTATTTCGAGCATACCTTGTGGTGGGAAAGGAAAAGGCAGTTGGAGGAAGGGCCTCCTTGATCTCAGCCTGTTTTCGCTGATTTGCCTATCAAAAATAATTGTAATTAGTGATGTCATGATTACGCAGGGATCGTTGATAAGGCCACACAGAGGCAATGGGTGTCACCCGAACGATCCCATCTGTCTTCACATTTGATGGTCCCTCTCGATGGGCCATTCCCTTCATAAATCTCTATATAACCATGGTTCCTTAATCCCTACTATAATCGTCGAATGGTAGGTAGCATTCTGTGCTGCGATTAAGTTATCCAACTATCTTCTATTTGAACTCTTTCTTTCCTTTGGTGCAATATCCCACATCCTCTAAAACAAGGGTACTCAACATTTTTTTCTGCTGGGCCGCATACATATATCAGCCATTTCACGCGAGCCGCACACATATCTTAGGTATTTCACGCGGGTGCAACATGAGGTTAAAAGGGGGGGGGGAGCTTAAGACCAAGACAACATTGGAAATTTAAAGTATGGAAAATTGATTGAAATATTATAACTCCTGTTTTGCTTTTTTTAATTATTATTTTTTTTATTATTTTCTTTTTTGTCAATAACACTAAATTAAAAGGATTTAAGAAACACTCCTTCACAATTTTTGCATCAGTAAACGGTTTCATATGATTACCAATAATATAACAAATTTCTCAGTATGTCTTTGTTACTACTGTGGCATTACCACTGCCGAAACACTGTTACTGTTACAAAGAATATTCAAAAAAGCCTATTTATCAGCACTTGAAAGAGGAAAAATGTCATTAAATAATTTCTGTTTTTTGATATTTTTAAATACATCACTTTCCTAACAAAAATAAGACAAGTACTGATCCATGTTTGTGTTTCACCACATAGCAGTTAACCTCCAAATCATTCGAATATTTTTCCCTTGCAAAGTATGAAAGATTGTTTTCACACAAAATTAGTTCCACCCATAAAATTGTCGATAATCCACTGTTGTCTGTGACCACACAAACCGTAACAGTTACAAATAGAAAAAAGAATATCAATTCGCTGGTGTACGACATCGACAACAAAAAAGCAAAACTTATATATTTGATTTCTCGTAAAAGAATTTCCAACCAAATTTATACCTTATCTTAAATAAAAGAATTTCTCAGAGCAATGGGTCATGACCGGGCCACTTAAAAAGACTCGGTGGGCCGCATGCGCCCCTTGGGCCGTAGGTTGAGTATCGCTGCTCTAAGAGGTGTATCTGTTCACTATTTGCGAAGCATGGCGCATGCCACTTTTGTTTTAGAGCGAGGCTTGGATGAAAGCTTTTCCTTAGCATTAGAATCCCCGCTGTTTCATGCAAAATTTGAATGTTCTATTGCAATGGGCTGGAGCCTTAGTTCTTCGGAAATTAGCAGTAATATATTACCCATTTGCATATTCTATCGCAAGTTCTTTCTATATGCTACATCGTTCTATTTGAATAATTCCTACATTGTGTTACGGTTTTAAGTTTATGAGTTTAAAATTATTGCAAATAATATGGCAGTCCTCAAAACGATTCAAGAATTGGCTTTTGATTTACAATGACAAACATTACACAAACATTTATTCCTTGTTTTATTAATGTCTTAGGGGAATATTTAATGTCTCACTCATTTTTAAATCTTAAAAATATTTCAAAATATTTATTAGTAATAAATAATGTTTAAGTTTGTTATTTATCCTTTATTAAATACTTTATTATGTAAATTCTGTATTAATTTCTGTTCAAATTATTCACACCGAACTAATTTTATAAGTTGGCATTATTAATTACTTTTTAATTAAGCATCCTTAACTTTTTTAATTTAGTATTTAAAGGCCTGCTTATGTAAGAGAGGTATATTAATACAATGATTTTACTTGAATTTTGTATCTAAATTTCCCTTACATCAAAGGGTTTTTTTTGTCTGTGAGAGTTCCAAACAAGATTAAAATATTATTGTGAATTAATTAAAACAATTAAAAATTTTAATGAGAAAAGTTCTTTTATGTGTTCAAATTTTTGGAAAGATAATTAATATTTTTTCTTATGAAATATTATTTTATTTTTATGAAGATCAAAGTAAAATTTAATTAAAAAAGAACAAGAAAAATGTCCCTTCTCAAAGGTGATTTAACTTCAAAGCACCATTAAGTTAATATAATCCCAGACAATTTTTTTTATCATCAATAAATTATTTTTTAGCCTATTGATTAAAAAAAACTGGTACTAAATCGATGTGACAGTTTTAAAAAATGTTTGGAAACTTTTTTATGAATAATAAATAAAAAAAAATATTTAAAGACGTCAGTGATTAAAATTTGCTAAAACTAGAAATTAAAAAAAAAAAAAATACTGCGAGAGTTATAAAAAGAAAATTTATCTATATTTTCTAATATCTTAGCATTCAGTGTGTTTCATAAGAAGGTGTATTCTTTTTTAAGTGAAAGCAACATGCTTTAAATGCATTGGTGTCCAAAATCAAAATTACTAACACAATATTAGGAGTGAATACAAATATTTACGACTATTAACTTTATAAGTGATATCATGTAGTGTAATTTGCGGAGCAATTCCACTTTATGCGTTCATTAATTTATGAGGATCGGTTTTTTAAAAATGAAAACGTAATTTCAATATTAAGAAGTGTAGAAGCTATCCGAAATTACCAAAATTGTGTGTGGTATTTCGTTTTTTTTTTTAAAAGAAAACAACACCAGCCACACAGATTGTAATAAAATGACAGAATGGAATCTTTTAAACCAGGAGTTGGCAATCTTTTAGCTGTGGCGTACCAAACCAATCTACAAATATCATTCAGCGTGCCACACAGTAAGTCATTTTTGAAACACTTCGTTTTCCCTAGATAATGTATGCAGAAATAGAGAATAGAGGTCAATAATATACAGTTTTACTATATATTAATTTTGCATCATTTAAACATATTTCTTAACAATAAAATAAACAGCATAAAATATAATTATTTCTTTAACAAAAAAAAAATTAAAGGTATTCATATTCATTTTTAAACATATTTATTAAAATAAGAAATAGACACTGTAAAATTTAAGCATTTCCCTTCATTATAGTTAAATATTTTAATGCGCGAAGATACCTTTTGCACCTCTTTACTTTCATATCGCAAAATCAGGGGTGGATATAATTTGTGACCTTTAATTTGACACGATTTTCAGCATTCAGTTGTTCAGCATTCAGTTCAGTTAAACAATTTCTTTGCAGATATTGTAAATATTTTTCATATGAGGAAAGAATTTTTACTTTGACTTGCAAAATCAAAAGCGGAAAACAGAGTCCATGCAATTTTCTCTCTTCAAACAATTAAACTACCTCAGCAATGACGTTCAATAATTTACAAAATTGCAGTAAATTAATCTTTAAAGTTATCTTTCAGATTTTTTCGTATTTCCCTAAATGTCCATAATTCTGAAGATAATTGTCAAATAAGGTCCATTACAAATTTATAAACTTCCATCCACTCAAAAATTGTCAAATTTGTTGAATAGTGCAGAGTGCCACCACAAAAATTGTACCGTGTGCCACATGTGTCACGCGTGCTATAGGTTGCCGACCCCTGGTTTAAACGAGGAATTGCGATGGAGAGTTGGTGGTAGGTTGGAAGTTGAATAGTCACAGGTGAAAATCGCTTGTTGGCTACAAGTACCTCGTATGATTATGATCATGACCAAAGTTTCAGCTATCTGATGCGAACATTTGGGAAATTGATAAAGGTCTCCCAAGAGTTACAACACCTACGAAGGATTTCAATGTGGCTTTAAATGCACAGAACTAAGAAGGTATGACTGCTATGTAGCTGTCTCAAAACTTCACTGTTTGTCTCACTGAGATAACATCGGGACGAACTGTGTATAAAAGGTATGCTAATACGTGAACAACACTCTTGGACTGAGAAAGATTGGCGCTGTGTCCTCTTCAGTGACGGATTCTCGACGAGATTTCATCTTGGGGGAATCCAAGAAACGCTACGCTCTGAAAAGATCAGAGACATCAGTCCCTTTGGTGGCTTTGCGATTCTTGTATGGGGAGGGATAATGCTGATTGTGTGTACACTAATCTATATCTTCTCTGCTGGTATAGTGACAGTAGAACGCTATACGGATACAATTCTCTAACCTAAGGTGAGACTGTTTAGAGGAACTGAGATACACCAATCTATTTTGTCCAACGCCCAACCACACAGATCTGCACTTGTCGATAACTACCTAGAAGATGAGGTATTCGCCGAAAGTTGCAACCAACAAGACATCAATCCCATAAAGATCTCCATCAACAAGACATCTTGAGACATCAATCCTATAAAGCATTTTTGAGATGCTCTAAGAAAAGCACACACACACACACAGTTGCAAATCGATAACCCTTTAGGCGGACCCTTTCAGTTTCAAATCAATCTTTTCAGTAGAACGGGAATTACTGCCACGAAGATTGACCTCTCGTCTAGTATAACTGTGCAAATCGGCCAAACCTTTTATTAGACGAGCAATATAAAGTAATGACGTATCCTGTTTTGACAAATGTCGCTCTCATTTTCATATCAGCCTACGCTAAAATCCTGTGCATTTTTTTTGTTTATCGTTTCCTTTCTTACAACAAAAAATTTGGTGTAGCAAATTTCCACGCATATTTTTGTCGAAATATCCGATTTGTTATTTACGTTTGTAACCTTAATTTTTTAAACCAGTGTATATGCAAATAAATTTATCTGGATTTCTTATCTATATTGAAATTTTTGATGAAATATAAGCCATAAAGAAATCATGCAATAAGAAAATAATCAAAATTATTTGGAAGATATTGCTCTTTTTAAGTTGTAGGTAAATGAACCTATGAACAATTAATTTTAAATAAGTAAGAACTTTTAAGAAGTAAACACATTCTACATAAATATTTTAAGCTGTATAAGACGTCTTGCATCAACTATTAAAAGGAAAGATTTCAACGCTTTTTGGCAGATCAGTCAGTCAACGTGTACAATTTCTTGTGTACATAAGCACTTATGTCTTCTGTTCTTCTAACCATCTTTTAATGGTCAGTGCACAGTGATTGCGTGTAACTGTCTATGCTATGACGTATGAACTAGTTTTCTATCCGAGACTGATCATGCAACATCTTGAAAGCTCATCTGATTGCCTAAACATATTTTATATTCATGGTGATCTGACATTTTTGCTACAAAACCTTTCCACAACGACGAAAACCAGTCCCACTCACTGGTTTTCGTCATCAATAGATTGGCGCGATTATTAGGGGATAACCTTTATCTCTTATGTCTTACTTTTGTGTTAGCTGGGCATTCCTAATTATTTACATAACTCAATGAATTGCACATGCACCCCTCCCCCAGTCTCACACAAATATTCAGTTACACTTCTTCACCTTTCTTTTCCACTAAATAGTTGTTGGACGTACATTCTTAAGGAAATTACGTTAATAGATTTCAAAACCCAAATCTTCTTTTACTAGCTTTTGATCTTTCTTGGAGTCATGTTATTGAATGACATCATATCAACCATTAAATCAACAGGGAAGGTTATAGAATGTTCTTTTATGATGCAGGATTCTCAGACCTAAAAAGTGTTGGTAATTCCGCCCATAGTACTTGAAGTGGTAACTTTTTATTTATTTGTGTTTCTGTATAGATTTCTACGCCTTCTGTTAGCATTGTATTTGTTTATGTTTATCCTCATCTTTGCAAGAACAGTAACGAATTCCTAAGAAAATGGAATCCTTACAACTTAAAACATTTTAAGCTAATTTTTAGCTATGTATATATATAAAACTTTAGAATATTTAATTTTATTCCCAAAATTTTTCTTTACTAAAACTTGCAGAATAGCTTCTTCTTAGAACATAAATAGTTTTATTCAGGTAGCATTTTAATCAAATCTATAAGTATAACAAATAATTTATGCACAATCTAAATAAAATGATGCTTAACAAAAAATATTAATTTTTAATTTTGTTTTTGATTAAAATTTTGAAAAATAATGGTAAGAAATTTAAAATACGATTTGTAATGGTTTTTCAAGGGATACATATCAATTTATAAATAATTTTTTTTTCTTATTTAACATTTTGGCTAAGATATTCTTATCATGTATTCAAGTTTCAAAGAAGGCTGTCTATCTAATTCTCTTCGCGATGTCTCTATTTATCAAAAGAAGGCAACGCATCAATCTCGCACATATAAAAAGACATCATCCACAAATAAATACTATTCCAAAATCCTTCCTTCTGACTATAGGTGTCTTGACTACTAATCATACAATAGCAACTCCCACAATCTCATTTTTTCTCAGATCAGAATAAGATACACACAGCACTTCTTTCCCTTATTTCATGATGAGTTCTTTTGATATGTCGTACCACTGGTGTCACTCTATTAGGGTCTTTCTCCCAAAATGTATTATACCTCTTGAAGAAGGCAGATAAATCGAATACTTCTCCTGTCTCTTGGCATGACGGGCCATTTGTTGGTGCTTTTTCCTCTCGCCGTGTATTAGATATACGTATTAGCGTCTGGGAAGACGTAAGCCGCTTCCAGAAACCGAATGAGAACCTTAATATCTGACATTTGCAGAGTGAGGATTCATTGTTATCTTCCTTCATTTTGTTTCGTCTGCTTGTTACCATTCATTTCTACTATTGGGTATAGATATTCTTAATAGAAGGTAGGCATAGAACATGCTGCTCACTCGATAAGTTCCAGTCTGGGTGTTTATTCTGGTAGACAGTAAAGATTATCTGATAGAATATATTGTAAGGTACCCTGAAGAAAGCTGAGTTTAAGACCTGAAAATATTCGGTCTTTTTAAATTAAAAATATACTTTGAAAGTTAAATAATTGACTTTAAGCTATTTAAAAACATTTTACACTCACGCGACTTGTGTATGTAAAATATTTTTGCATTTTGTGTACATTTAAAACCTTTTAAGACTATGCATCTAACTCTTAAAATAAAAAATAGCACAGGAATGGTAGTATTTAGTATAAATTCAAAGGTAATAAAGCATGAATACAAAAAAGAATTTAATACTCTACTTATCATCAATTTAATTATTAGGATATTTAATATTATGGGGATATTTATCCTAATCTATATGAATGTTTCGAAAAGTTTTGTATTTAAGTGTCCCCTCGTTATAAAGATAGGAATATATTTGTATTTTGAAAATTACACAAATAATTTAAATTATTGAAGCGATTGAACATTTTGCACATTGAAAAATAAGTAAGCTTAACATGTCTTGGAAAAATATATTTAGAAATGTCTGCAATGTTATAAAAGCATGAACAGAAAGGAGACTTTAAATAACTGTTGTTGTCTAGTCCAAGCAGTGCATCGAAAGCACCCAAAATGACCCTTACTATATCAAACATCTTCGGCGAATAAAACAGTTGATGGTACGTGGGGCTTAGGTCTATGTTGTGAAGTTTAGAAAACATACACGAAAAGTTAAAAATATAATTAGGAGAAAGTTGAATGACAGGACAGTGAGGATAAGTATTGTAACTTCTTTGGCCACCAGAAGTGTCTTGTACGTAGTCTGCCTATGGTAGTGGAAATTACGTGGTTGCAATTAAGAACTGGAATGAAGTGCTTCTTAACTGGATGAGAGGTGGGTTTTCGTATCTGAATAACTAAAATTAATTTTTAAAAAAAAATACTTATTAATTTGTATATTAAGATTTATTAGGCAAACTTTATAAAGAAGAAGTATTACTTTTGAAATTGATAAAAAGTATATTTATTTTTCTATTTTTTAAAAATGAAAGTGTAAATTTCTTTTGAGGTTTAAAGAAGAAAAATATTTGTGTGTGACATCTTAACGTAGAATATATTTTTTTGTGTAATTTTGTTCGATACACTTTTTATTTTCTTCTAAGAAATCTAAAAAGAAATTATGCGTATACTTTATAATATATTGACGATTAAGAGTATAAGGTAATTTACACACTTCGTAGAACTCCTTGAAAACCTTTGGATGGAAATTAAAATTTATGATATTAACTCCAATGGAAAATTTTCTATATTCCTAAAGTAATCGTGTATGGAAGTGTGGAGTATGAATTTAGAAGAAAATACTTTGCAAGCAAATTTGTTGTTTTCCATGCTTTGTTTCTTTTCTCATCTCCATTCCCTTTGGGTTTTTGGTTTCAAAATACGGTAAAATTCTAAGGCATTTTGTTGAAAAACGAACGTACCCATAAACGTTTAAATTATTAAATAAGCTAGCAAATAATCAGATTAGGAGCAGAAAAAGGAGAGAGAGAATGTTACTATACATTAATATAACGCTCATTATTATTTACATCTAATATAGGCAGTTTAACGAAATTTGATTGGTAGAGAGAAGGCCTGATTGATATTGTCCAAGAGCCACGGCGAAGAATGAAGCATAAAATTCATCTTTTAAAAGCGAGTTGTAACATGAGTGCAACAATTCTTCTCAGGTATATTTCAAAATTCATGTTGATACAGAAACCCGTTTCAAGGGTTACTTTTACTAAAAAAGTACATGGGGAATGTTTATTCGTAGGAAGATCTGCCGTTTGCAGCCCACTCACTTCGAGTACCTGTTTCACATGATGCAGAGAACATTGCTTTTGATGAAGTGATGAAAGAGGGGATGTGTGTTTTGATCATTGACGAGTCGAGGTTCAACCTACGCACTGATTCTCGAAGTATTTTTATTTAAAGAGAACCACAGGGACACAATGCATTTCCTTCAATATCTGAGAAAGAGATCGGTATGTTAACGGATGCTTGAAGATCTGAGAATGTATCATATTGAATGGATGCATAAATCTGCACGTGTTTGACTGAGACTTTACAATGATCTACAGTTTGTGATGCAATCTAATTCCTATGTTCATTGTTTTTCCGAGCTGCAAATAACCATAATTTGATATTCATGGATGGAAAGTTTTACCTATATATGGCTAATGTGGCCGATTAGTTTCTGGAAATTGAGGATATTTGAATACGCATTGGCTATTCAGAATTTTAGACTTTAATGTATGCATCATATTGAAGATTCTTTTAGGCTGGGAAATTACAAATTTGACTTTTCCCTTCCTGCACCATCCAGAAACTGAAAGTAGTATTTTTCTAGGAGGAAGATCGAATGTGCGTTATATGAATTCATAACCTGTCTTATTTCCAACTGGAATTCGGCATATTGAAAACCTTATAACTATGATAGGGGATCAAATTCCTGTTAATAATAACTTTGTTAATAATTTTATTTATTATTTCATTTTTTCAAATTTCTTATAGACTTCCTAGCGCTGAAGAGCCATACTCACGATCATGTATGTGTATCATAGCAGTTGTATGGTACATTTCTTGTATCATATCAACCTAAGCTTTATTTAATTTCATTAAGAACCTCCAAGATTTCTGGAAATAAGTAACCCTCATCACTAATGAAAAACAGAAAACTTTCAAATTTTGATTTTACCAAGGCCTTTAAGATAAAAGTTTTCTAACTCAATAATGCTACAATAAAGATTAGAAAACCACTTATAAAATAATAAAGTAAATTTAAGTTGTTGTTGTGTGTTTTTATATATATCCTGGATACATATGAAATACCAATGGAAGAACAGAAACTTACAATACAAACAGAAGAATATGGACATTTATTACAAATGATGATCCCAGCATATAACAGAAGGGGTGCGCTGCTTTGCATTCGAGACGGGAAGCCTCTACAGGTGAAAATTCGACTTCTTTTCACGAAGAAAATGCATCAATGCTTTACTCGGGATTCGTACCCGAAACCACTCGGTTACAAGCCGAGAGTCATATTCACCATACTGGCTGGGCAGCAATAAATTTAAGTAATTCACTTAATCTTGAAGTACCGCAATTGTTTTTATAATTTTTTCATACTTTTTGACATGATTTTACTTTTTTCGATTTTATAATGTTTTCAGAAACAAAAGAAAAGTATGCTATCATTTGGAATAAAAAGTTTTGAAAATAGTTTAGTAGAAAACTTTTATCTTCAAATGTTTGAAACATTCATTTAAAAATAAAGTTATCAGTTTTTGAAAACCTTTTAACTTATAAGTTGACAAGCTGGGTTTTATGAAATTTAAAATTTAAACCAAATTCACAAGTTGGAAAATCAAAAGGCTAACAATTTGGATTACATAGTGATGATAGTTTATTTTAGAAGTTAACTAATTAAGTTAAATAAGTGAATTATCCATCAACATCATAATTTAGCTCTATTTGTACCACTAACGTTACTAAGCTTTAATGGGAAATGAGAAAGTTATTAAAGGGGGCCCATTTATTTTGATGGCTATAATAACACAGATGTTGTCGTCATCTCATAACAATGTTTCAAAACTATTAAGTCATTTACCAACTTCATGTTATTTTGGTGTGATACTGATAAAAAAGCTCAATAAAATTATTTTTCCAAGTGAATAAGATAATCTATATTATTGAGTTTATTTTTACCTAAATATATCTTATCGTTATTTATAAAATGTCACATAAGAATTATAAGTGTGTTTCAACTCCACACTTTTAATAGGACCCAATCCGGTTTTTCTAGTACATTTTTATTAAAAAGGTTTTAATTGAAATTCAAGTCTTCTCAATACATAAATTATTAGGTACACTTATTCTTGTATAAAGTAAGCGATTTGCTACACAAATTGAGTTTAGTAAGACTTATTTTCAATAATGGTTTGGTAATCAGATTTATTTTGTGAGAAAGATTCTTTTTTTTAAAAATGGCTTTGTTTTCCAATATAAATTGCCTCTTTAACTCAATATAGTGTATCAAACCGGATTAAAATTTAATGCTTTAGTAATATAGAAAGAAAAACAAATCAAACTACAGTGCAACATTGAAATTGATTGCTGTAGAACAAAAACAAAAATCCAATAGTTTTATTCATTTGAATTGCTAAGAAATAAGTTTAAGATGGATCACATAATTAATTCAAAAGGACTTAAATTTTTAACTTAAATGAATTTGAATATTTTTTTTATTTCACTGCATTGGAACGAAAACCAGCTTTCAATTTTCATTGTAAATGCACTATCTTTTTGCATAATTTATTTATCGCTTATTTGTTTATTCAGTTTTCTATGCTTCCTACATCCAAGTATTATATTTACTTTTCTTTTATTTATAAATTGTTTATTTACGTAAGAGTACTCGATTCTTTTAATGTATTTTAATCTTTACAAAATGTAAAAAAATGAAGCAAAATAGGATTTACATGTTATACCATTGATCAATTTTCTGAAATCAAAAACCCTCACCTAATGCTGCGATGTGCAGTCAACAGTGGGAAACCTTTCCCGCACATTTTTCAGATACAATAATAAGAAATGCAGCATTTGGCAATGTTTTTTTTTTTTTTTAATTTTTTGGTGAAACAAAATAAATACCTAAAAAATATATGTGCATGCCTTTTTTCTAAAATTCCATCTTTTAAAACTGACTTCTATTTAAGTATTTATAGCATTCCAATATACTTCGATATAAGCATTTATAGTATGTTGTCAACAGTTTTTACACAGAACACTCTTTAATAGATCAATAAGTGAAGTATGTAAAGAATTATTGCAGCATAAAACTCATGCATAAAATCAAAGCTTCAGTTCATTTGCTATTAAAAAAGTTTAAAAATATAAAATTCAATAAATAATGTCAAAATATGCTCAGCGCATTTCATAAAATAGAAAATACACTATATCTCTTTAAATGGATAGAAACAGCACTTGTATTAAATGAATTGATTTAATATGAAGCTAAGGTTCTGAAAAATTGACATACAAATTAGTACATAGCAGCTTTCATACTAATGTTTAAAAACGAAATTATAAATTAATATTCGTTCTTTAATTTATTAATATTTCTTTCAAATTAGCCATTGTGGCTTTTTTTTTAAATTTGAAATTTTATAATAAATATCTCTTCTAAATTTCTGTATTTTGGCTTACAATGATTCAGTTGACGCGTGCGTGATGCTGAAGTCGAATTTAAAGGTCAGACAATACAATGTTATAGAATTGAGCTGTTTATGTTTTCTGTAAAAGCACTTTATAAATTAAATTAAGTATAGTTATTCAGGAGTATAACGAAAAATACTAGGCGAATATAATAAACTTGGAACAAGATATTAGTCTGTAGTGTTTAATCAGCTTATAGAAGAATATGATTTATTTTTCCTATATAATTTAGCTATTATGGAAATTTAAAATTCATTGAGTTGCCTTGTAGAATATTGACTTAGACTACTTTTAATATATTGTCGAAATATTGTCGTAGGAAAATAATTTTGATCGAAGATAGATTTGATGTATTCTGATATGAATAATTGAATATCCTTTTGTCAATTTAACTTTGCGTCTTACTTATTATTTCATAGATCAAAGATTACATTAATAAATTAATGCAGTATTGGATGATACTTCATCATTGATCAAATTTCCATGATTATTGACAGATTCTCATGAAGTAACTATTATGAATGAATTACATTTTTCTAGAAGATATTTTGTGAAAAATAATTTCTGCGCTTAGGTCTCAAGATGCTAAGCGTTAATTAAGCTATGAAAGGCAATTGGGTCTTAATTATTAATTTTATGTCATGGGGCATATTTTCGAATTCCCTAGGAATAATTGTGGTCAAATAGCTGATACTATTGATCAAGTGTGTTAAGAAGGAATTCAAATGTGAGTTTGATTCATACAAGTCGAATCAAGAATCAGAATGATTATCTTTTTTAATTGAATGAATTTAAATATTTTCAATTTGAGACTTAAAACTAAAATAACACTCATTTGGAACTAAAAAATAACTAAACAATAGAAAATACCAAGAGTATATGGTATTTACGTATTAAATTCCGCCAAATTACAAACCATTGGCCAAAGCTGTTAATACATCGGCGCATGCATGAAAACAAATTTTCGCGCATACTCCTTCTATAATAAGAATAAAGAAGTTGTGTCGATTTTGCCACTCATATGAATTTAGAAGTGGTTAGGGATGGCGTTCAGGAATTGCTGAATTCCTACAATCAGGAGCTGACACTTGATGAACTCACAGAAATACATGAGCAAAAGCAAGATAGTGAGGAACTTGAGTCTTGAGAACCAGTTGAATCAGAAGAATTTTACACAAGACCCCAATTTAATTGAAAAAAGAGGTTACAAATCAAGTAATTCGACTTATACGTGAATTCGGAGTCTCTCCTACGAAGAGCG
>BMAV01008464.1:162430-221382 GCA_019973955.1 Trichonephila inaurata madagascariensis | reverse complement strand
GGCAGCAGCGATTCTCAAACTGCATACCTTACAGCAGCGATTCTCAAACTGTGGGGCGTGCCCCCTAGGACGGCCCCCTCCCTCGGCCCCCCCGCGAGTATATCAGATAGTCGAAAATAGAAAATCATTTTAAATTACTATTAATTTACTAAAACGAAGCACAAAATAAAGTATATATACATTCTGACATAAATGAAAAATAAAATACACATTTATACTGACATGACATACTTATAAATGTTTAAAAGAAAAGTAACATATAATACTTATCTTTTTACTTAAAAGTAACTTACCTAAAATATCTATTACTTAATATACGAAATTTATTCTTATTTTGATAATATGTATGGTTTATAATTAAGGTCGTATTTTAGCTGTAGTGTCAAAATACATTATTACTGCATTCAAAGCAGTAATAATGTAGCAGTAAGCCTGTTGGGGGGGGGGGGCCGGGGAAAATGAAGAATAAAAATTGGGTCACAAATATTGAAAGTTTGAGAAGCATTGCCTTACAGTAATGTTGTAATTGTAAATACATTTAGTAAATGCAACGGAGGTTTGTTGGTACTCTTCAAGTACTTTTTAGGAAGTAGTACAATTTAGAAAATCAATCTCTTCTTTCGACAATGTCTAAGAAGTTCGTTTTGTACCAATGTGTAAAATGCAGTTAATTTAATCTCTGTATACTTTCAGAAACAACTTTAGGAAATGAGATTTGGTTCTCTGGAAAATTCCATGAATCGATAGAACATAATAAAGAATCCAATAAGATGCAAAATTAAAATCAGATAATCCCTAGAAAGTTTTTTTTTTTTTAAAAATTAACTTGAATTCATTTTAACATCTGAATTTAATGTCTACTTATTATTTTAAAATATAGTTCGATGAATAAATAGTCATTATTTCATTAAAAATGTTGAAGATAAAAAAGAAAATAATTATTCAAAGATATCACAACATTTACATCTTATAGATCTTAAAATCGTTTTTCAGTCAGAGTGCAAATGCGCAATCAGATTTTGTTACTTCGTTAAAATAATAATAGTTTGTTATCTTTTTAAATGCAGAAAGTTTTTTATAGCTATAGAGTGAAAAATAATATTTTATTGTTATCAATAATCACGTTGTTACTTGATTGGTTTATTATAAATAAATTAGTCTCTTACAGATAATTTTTTTAAAATAATACATAACATGAACTTATATTTAAATTAGAGTTTTATTTAAATGAGAAATCTCTTAATAATATTTAAGGTAGAAGCATTCAATATTTCTTTTTTTAGCAAGAACTTGCTATTCGCGATATTTTTGTGTTGATTAAATTTTTACAAGCATAAACAAAGAGCTGTACGAAAATTTAATCCTTAAACATCTATTACATGTAATTTTTTTTTAGAACTATATATCGTGACTGAATCAAATGTCTGTAGGAATAAATCCAAATTTTTTTAAAATAGCATTTATGTGCGCATATAAACTCTAACATAACATAAATCTATTAACTCTTACAATGCAGAATTTTTCCGTTCCAACCCTGTGTTAAAAATTTCAAGAGATTACACAAGAAAATGTTTGCAACTTTACATTTATTCGAAGAACAACGGGCGAACCGAGGCTTGTGCGTATAATTTAATTGTAAAATTCAAATGATACGCCATTTCTCAATATGTGTCGCAACGATTGAACATTTGGTGGCAAATTTAATTTTCGTGACGTTCTAAATACGGAATTGTAGTTGATCGCTTATTCTAGATTTGAAAGTACACTTTTTTTTATTTTGTGTTTAGAATGGAATGGTTCAAGGTTTATGTGAATTATTAAACCAGAAGAGCGGGAAATGGCAAAGGAATGCAATGAAATTTATTTTTGTTCCGAATATTTAATTAATAACAATGTTTCGGGTCTACTCAGTCGATGTGATAACTCTATTATGCGTCCTGCGAGTGTTCGCTGATGGCATAATTAGTTTACTTTGAGATATTTTAATCTAATCCTTTGAATAACTGAAATTAAATTTGCTTTCCTCCTCAAAGCGGCATTGTTTGATTCTTTTACGAGACTCAAATTTTGAATGGTGAAGAGTATTAGGTAGAGAAATGTGTTCGATAATTTTTTTTAGTTTCTTATTAAAAATAAAATTATAGAAATATCCTCTTAAAATATTTTAAATTTCTGCTTCTTTGTCTTTCCCAGTTAGAAATATTTATGTATTTTCTAGGAAAACATTTCTTATAAATAATAAATAGTTTCTAAAATATGCATTAAGTTTTCTTAAATTGCATTAATGTACAATTATTACGTTATTGTTTTTACAACAGTAAATGTAACTAATGAGAAGGAAATATTTCTAAAATAAAAATGTATGTTCACTGTGAAATATTTCTATATATTCGTAAACTTATAAGTTAGCATTGACTGTTGTTACAATGGCATGTTGTTGCTAATGCTACGTGATCGGCATGTGCCAGATCGAGGTTCATGAAATTCATCTTGACACAGGGCTAGACTGTACGCCTGTCGTTAGCCGTAGCCTTGAGTACCATGCAGTTGACATTACATTTTGACTCTTTTTCATCCCAATTTTGAGAGAGGGGCAGTCAGGCTTCCCAAGTGTTTTCCACTTCCACCAACTTTACGAGAGGCCTTGCAGCTCGACGGCTATTTAGAGTACCCCATGCCACATAGGCACTATTCATTTATAAGCAACCACGTTTTCTCCGGGATTCGAACCCAGGTCCTACGGCACAGCAGTCAGCGGTGCATATAGTATATCGGATGGGTGGCTAGACTGTTAATAATATACAAATATTTTCTTATTACAATTTTAATTTCAATAATCCCTTAAAAATGAAGTTGAAAAGCTTAGTGATGTTTCTTGACATTAAAGTAATTTAATATATTGCATAGCATGTCTGGAAAAGACCAAAATATCATCTTAGCTTAAATATTTAAGTACTACTTATATGTGTTAAGCCATTGACCAATTTTGAAATCAAAAAACGTCGCCAAACGCTGTGATATGCAGCCAACAGTGGGATACTATTCCCGTGCTTGTTAAAACATAATCTTGTTCAGGCATGCTCGAATATAATAGCAATGGGATAAATTCATACGACGTCATAGTCTCTCACATGATAATGATAACTACTCGATTCTAGCCAATCAGTTCAAAAACTCGCGTGATGTCATAATCACACGGTAAAAGCTATCTTGTGCTTCCAGCTAATCAGTTCACGCGCTTCGTTGTTACCAACTTTTGCTCTTAGAGGAAGCGTTCTCTTAGAAAGTACATATTTATACAAAATGCATTTTATTTAAAAATATATGCATAAAATAATTTTTTTTAATTTAAAAAATATTTTGAAGAAATATATATATATATATGTTAGGTTTGAAAAGTTTAGGTTCAAAATTAAGTAAGTAATAAATAAAAATAGAGCGAACTCTTTACCATCGCGTAAGGATTTGTGGGTAAATAAGCCTATTTAAAGGTGAAGCGAGCGTGGGGCCTGTCACATATATATTTTACACAATTATGAAACTTGGAATTTTATCTAAATATTGCAAATAGAACAAGTACAATTAGTTTAATGTCTGTTTTGAATTCAATGGAGGACACGTGTTTATCTTTATCGTGTGACCGTCTTGAATTCCCATTTTTAATAGATTGTGTCTTTCCTGCGCATGCTTAAACACAATAATCTTAATCCCGCATGCTCTAAAATAACATTGTTTATATATTGTAATATTCTCTTATTTTATTTTGAAAAATTATTAGAATTCGGGTCCTATTGTCTGCGGAAGAGAAATTGTTTTAGACCAATAGTTTTTTTCTTCTTAAACTTTCGTGGCCCCTCCAATATGTGTCAGACTGACATCACGGCCCCGAAGATTTGAACACCTCTTCCCTGCCCTTAATGACTGTGTGTTAAAGATTCCTCAATAATCTAAATACAACCTCTGATACTTAAACAGCTTTTTTTTAACATTCTTTTTTCCTTTAAGAGAAAGTGGTAAACATCTTATTAAAAAATATTACGTTGTAGTAACGGTTTATGTGGTTGCTAACAATAAAAAAGCTGAATTAATACTCTTGATCAAAATACATGTTCCAGTAGAGCTGTTTCATTGGGGAAATTTGGTGAACTAGGCTTCAATGACACATTTTTCAATTTTTCCACGATACCTTTTAGAGTTTTTTAGAAAAAGGGAAAATCTTAACGTTAAATAACACCCTTTCTCGGACCCACTAGAAAAGCGTTGGGGACCTCCAGAGGGCCGCGGACTAGAGTTTAAGAATTACTGTATCAGACTACATTTCCAAAAATATGGTCTAATATGTAATTACCTGAAAAGACTATGGTTTTTTAACAAAATGACAAAGCCAGAAGCGACACGAATATTCAAGACAGAATTTAGACGTCGTCCACACAAAGACTCATGTGTGGTGATTTTGAATTTCGTCACAATGTTTTGAACTTCTGTATAATTTAGCTATTATTCAATCTTTTGTTTATTTAAAGTGCATGTTGTTTTTTTTACTTAAATACAATATTTAATTATTTGTCAATTTATTTGTTGATGGGTTGATATTGAAAGAACATATCACGCCTGTGTGGAAATGATGGTAGCATTTCGCAACATTTTTTTTATTTGGTGATGTTTTTTGTTTGGCAATGTTTTTTGATTTTAAGAAATTAGTCGAAGGTACAACATAACTAACACGCATGTATTATTTTAATATATTAGTTTAATTAGAAGAAAAAACATTATATATTTAATCTGAAATTTCTTTAAAATAATTTTCCCATTACATCTTATTCGACACAACAAGCATATTACTTCGATCTCAAATTCCAATAACATTTTAAATTTATATTTTAGATCCATAATTTATCGCGTGTGAATTAATTAACACATGTAAATAGCTTAACACAAAGCTTGTGCCTCAACACGCTTGCAGCTCAGGATAATGGCGATTTTATGGTTTAATAACTGAAGATAAATAATTGCATATCATAATACATAGTACCGGTTACTCAATATTAATTGCATCTGAACGCAAAGTGCACTGAGCTCGGAATACTTAAGTGCGGCAATTACATACACGAGGCAAAGCAGAATTTATTAAACTAATTCTACTTAATAAACGTTTCTGTTCAAAGTCACCGAACACCGAATACTAAGCCTCTTTTCTCTCGATTGAACTTTAAAATGTTCCTTTAACGTCGAGAATCAGATTTTCTCGTTCTTTAAAACCAAACGATTAATTTACCGGTTCGAAGAAAGGAAACCATCTTTAATTTTCTGAGATAAATATAAAGGAATGGTATACTAACTAGCACATTATTCTCTCTAACGTTAAATATAAGATGGAAAAAAATGGAACTGTTAAAATTTTTCATTTTTTTCAGTCTATTTAAAAGGTCTCTGTTTTTCTTTTCAAAATTGATTAATGTTGAATTTGTTAAGCAGTTCGAAAAAATGCAAATACTTATGGAGGTTTGAATTAGTCACAGTGGAGAAAGTGGTCTTTTAGTTATTCATCTTTAGATTAGTGGATGAAGTACGAAATTTAGTAAGTAACGTTTTTTCTACTTTATTAGTTAGAGCAGGTGATGTTGAAAGGTACTTTTCTCAGGAATTTGAGAATTTACTATTTGCTTTTGACTTTTTATTCATTATTAACGGAATTCCTAACGATCCGTTGAAATTGCATTTTAACGTAAGTTCGTTTTTCCTGCTCTGAATTTAATTAGATATGCTGTCAAGAGCAGTAACGATGAGGAAGGAATTTGCACCTGTAAGACTCTCGACAATAAGAGAAAAATCCCTTTTTCTCTCCCTCTGCAGCTTGATTCGTAAGCTTATTTCTGTGCTTTTTGTTGGAAGGTTTTAGAACAGGTTGGGATTATTTTTTGACATTTCCTAAGTTAATATAAATAGCAATGTCAAAACACAGTTTTTAGAAAAAAGGCTGGAGCAAAATATTTTTCTTTTCAAAGTTATTCCAATGGAATGAAAATAAGGTAGCAAAATAAGATTAAGAATTTTTAAAATTCTTTATTGACGAAGCTCGCTAAAGATAAAAATTAAAAATACTTTTTCATGCATGAATTGCTTTCACTTTAAGTTTAATATTTAAATATATATATATATATATAATAAAAAAAATCAAATGTGTAAAATGTTATGTCTTAATTGAATAAAACGTCTTTTTTTTTAAAAAAAAATTATTATTCATGAGTTATCTTCTAGTAAGAAAATACTTCAACAAATCGTTAACATGTGTAGATATAAAAAACAATGTGTTAAAATAATGTGACGTCATTTTTAGTCGCATGATAACTGCAGTCACAGGTTTTTAGCCAATCAGTTCATAAATTCAAGCGACGTCACAATCACATGATACCTACAAACAAGTGTTACCAGCTAATTAATTCCTGCGCTTTATTGTTGCCAACTTCTGCTTTTTGCAGAAGCTTTAGTTAAAAAGTTTATATCTGTTAACAACACTTATACACACAGGTAAATAAAATGCACTTAATTTAAAAATACGTCTATAATATAAGATTTTTTAAATTTAATTTTGAAAAATTTTAAAGAATTTTAATATTTGATCAATTTTTCCCAATTATCAAATTTGAAGTTTTGTCAAAGTTTTGCGAGAAATACCACAAGTACAAGTCTAATCTCCGTTTCGAACGGAATGGAGAACACGTGATTGTGTTCATCACGTGACCGTCATGAATTTAGCCCATTTTATGTCATCTTATATTTTTCTTATTGTGGGATTAAATATAGCGTGCCCCCTTCGTAAGCCTAAAGTTGCAGGTTCGATCCCAGTTCGAAACAACAGATTTTCTGGATATGAGAATCGTAGACACGCATGTGATAAAATTATGTGGGTTGTAAAAGATGTCTTGTGTATCAATTTGGCTTTTGTACTCTTGGTAAAATCAAACCACGACAATGTTTAGCATCCGATAAAATCTTGGACTGAAAATTTATTCAAGCATCTAAAATCAATAGTGAGAGCCGCCACCAGATGATGCCACCACTGAAATGGCTCTCATAGATGAGAAAATTGCCGTACCTGCAAAGGGTTGTGTTTTAAACTGCAGCCCATTTGAAAAAAAAATATTTTCCATATCTTGACATACGCATTTTGTTTTGCATTTTTCTCTTACCTAATAAATTAAATGTATTTTATTGCTAAGCAAAGTATGTTATTTTAGATGATACATTAGGGATTCTTAACAAACATGCAATATTTACTTCAAATTTATGCATGAGATATAATTAAACTAAATGGTAATGTTTAAAGTTAATTAGAAAAAAAAAAACCTTTTTAATAGCTGGAAAGCAAATTCTTTAAATATTCTCTTTCGAAAAATCTATAACTTAGATAAGAACAATCTTATTAAAATATACAAAAATTGTCATTTTATATAATATCAATGGGGTTATAATTACCTTCACATATATATATATACTAATATAGGACTTTAGCAACAGCTTAGAATTTATCTGCCTGATTAATATTGGATCAATAATAATATACGATAATCTCTGGGAGACAGAAACAATAAGGTAGACTTAATCCGGTAATGATAAAGATAAGAATGACAAAAGGGCTTGAAATTGACAGACAGCAAATCGAATTCATATTAGCTTGACAAAGCAAGTATTAATTTGTTTGATGTCTTGTTCCCGTAATTACTATTTAGTTTAAAGATCAGAATAAATCTATTCCCGGAAAATATTCCTACGAATAAATAAATAAATTATATTAATAGCTTGGTTGTTCGATGTTTTTGAAAGATAAGAGAGCAAATGCTCTTATGAACTTAATAGCATTTGATGCTCTTATTAAGCTTTGTTGAAAAGTTATAAAATAAAGATAAATACACGTAACACACAGGGATGTGAAGCAAAATAAATAAACTTTTCTTAAAACATCTGGTATAGGAAAGTTTTGGAATTCATATGATTTATTTACGTAACTATTATTTTATGTAAAGATTTGCACGTGTCATGTAGGATAAGTATAATAAATTTAAAGGGAAATTTTTCTGATAATATTTGAATCGAGTTAATTTTTAACTCAAATTTCGCGAATTACATAGTTTCTTTAATTAAATTAACCTCTTCTTGAATGCTTTAACGACGTAAAATGAAAATTTACTGGTATTATCTACGATTTAAAAATTAATATGTGAATGTAAATTATGTTAAAGGTTCTACAAGAATTTCTGAGCATTTTCGAGATTTAATTTGCTGAAATATTTTATTCGTTGATGCATCAAAATTCATTTTAATGATTTATAGAACTTCGTGACTAAATTTCATTAAGTATTTTCATAATTTACAGAACAATATGTTACGCGACAGTTTTTAGTAGTCTGTAAATTGAAGGTATGTAGTTATATAACAATATAAGAGAAAAATTAATATCAAAAATTTTAACCTAAGTCTCTGTCTTGTGTATTAATATCAAAAACGTAACCTAAGCCTTACTCGTATAGTACTTTTAGTGCTTTATAAGTAAAAAAAAAATAACAAGAAAGATATTCTTTGTTATAAATAACTAAAATTTAATATCCAATTAAAATGCATAAAAATAATGAAAAAATATTGTACAGGAACGATGGTTTTGGTTGTTTTTATTCAACAATGCATCGGAACGGTTGATAACTAACCCTTTTAAGTTACAGATTTAAAAAAAAAAACTCTGATTCGATTCAAAGATGAATACAATTTCGAAGTCCTGTAAAAATAATAAAGCAGTCGAATTTAATTTTATTCTTTGATATAACTTATCTTAGTAAAAAACAATAATGTTGCTAAAGTTTTATCCTCCATGAAAGAGTAAGCCACAGTTGTCTCTGTTTTTCCTCTATCGAAACGATTAAGATAAAAAAAACAGAAGTAATCGATATTTCATCATTTTCGCAATAAGACCGTCACACTTTCATCAGATGAAAAAGAATTAAAAAGCGACAATAAAACTTAAATTCAATATCCTTTGTTATCCTTTTTCTTTTTTTTTCTTCTGAAACGATATGTCGTTATTTTATTCTCAAATTTCAAAAAGAATAATGATAGTAAAAAGTCGGTATCGTAACTTTTCTATAAAAAATTATCGTTTGATTTTTCAACGCACTTTGTGGCAAGTGAATTAAAACATTTTTGCAGAGGTGGATTAAAATTTATGAAAACGATTTCTTCTACTGAAAATCGTTCTTTGGAATGCGAAACACTTCTTTTATTACCTTCCATAAAAAAAAAATAGAACAGTAGTGAAAGGAAATTTCTGGTCTTCATGACGAAAGCTCTAGATTTAATGACGCTCGATTCCATTGTTAGCAATCAAACTTCCGAACACTCTAAGATGTCGCGTGACCATTAAGCCACTCATCTATCTTTGTTTAGGAGAGAATTAACGTCGTCTAGTTTCTATTGCCTAATTCTACTCCTCCGCAACCAGGAGATTGAAACACCAAACAAACCCTAAAAAAAATCTTGCAAACTTTTTCTGCTTTTCGTGTTTTCTCTTTTGTTTGCTTAAGTAAGATATATCTAGACCGACTACGCTAACTAGGAATAAAGGCAATTAAATTGCAATTTAAGTAATAGTTAAGGTTTGATATAAGTGGTTTTAGAAACAGTTTGGCACATTGTGAACGTGGTGATTTTTATCGAAAAACAATTAAAGTTTTATAAAATATACTTTTACAGTGTTTTAATTATAAAAAAAAGAGAGAAATAAAAAATTAATTGCAAAATGATATAAAAGAACTTTAAAAGTTTGAACAGGAGTATTTCATTGAAAGATACAGGTGATCATAAAAATAATGGATACACCTTATAGTTATGAAGAATCCTTTATTAGTATGGTGTAGAGCCGCGTTTGGCATGTAGTGCAGCTTGGATGTGCCTAGAAATCGATTTATACAAGTGCTTAATAGTGTTTAAAGGAATTTTATACCATTCTTCATTGAGATGTTGTGAAAGTTCAGGGAAAGATGCCGGTGGAGTATATCGATTCTGTTTTGAACGCTCTAAAATAGACCATAATAGTTCATTTATAATGATATTGGGTGACTGTGAGGGCCAAGGTAGATGTTTAATTTCATCATCGTGTTTATTAAACCATGATTGGACAAGTCCCGCTGCATGGCTAGATGCATTATCATCCTAGAAAATTCCATCTGATACAGGAAACAATATTTGAATCATAGGTTGGACCTACTCATCTGATACTTCTCTATATTTCTCCTCAGTGATCTATCCTTTCGGGATTATGACTGGTGTATCAGAACACCCCAACACGGCTGCCCTTATCATGACAGATTCACTTTCGGGCTTGACAATTCGAAGGAGACAATCTTGACCATAAGCTTATGCAAGTTTCCTCCAAACGAGCATCCGTCCTTTTGAAGGGGAAATAAAGTGTGAAAGACAATTTGTCAGGCCATATTACTTTCTCCCACTTATCAATTGAACAGGTTTTGTGAGTGTGACAACACTGTAAATGATGTCTGTCATTAACGTCTATGACAAGGGTCTTGGAAATTGCAAATCTGCCGTAAATGTTCTGTTTGTGAAGTTGCCTTCTGACTGTAATCATTGACACTGAAGAATCTAGATGCTGATTAAGCTCTGTGATCACTTTTACTGCAGTTTCTCGTATTTTAGACATTCCAATCCGCTTCAATACCCGTCAGTCTCTCCAATGAGCTTCTCTTTCAGTCCACTGTTTTGCTTCACCGAGCTCGTCTTGCCGCACTGTATGTATGCTCTTATGACTTTACACATCCTGCCTGTAACAAAGCCTAAATGTTGGGATGTTTCAGATACACTTAATCTAACTAGACAGACTCCTACAATTTGGCTTCTTTGAAAATCTGAGAGGTCTGACACATTTCATCCTTTTGAAAAAATTCTAAGCCTTACAGAACTTCAATAAAGCTATCACATACCACCAGAATACATATAATTCTATTTTTCTAAGAAAAAACATGTTAGCTGTTATTATATTTTAATGCTTATGAACCGCATTCAGAAATCTCTCCTTTCAGGTGTTTCTATTATTTTAATAGCCACCTGTAGCTACTAAATTTTTCGAATAATTTTAAAAAATCAGTTGCTACACGGAAAAAGTGGAATATAATATATTATGTTTACAGTACACAAAAATGAAGCGGTGAAATATTTTCAATTTAACAATATTATCATTTCGTATTTATTAGAAATTCTCAATTGCAAAAACTATTTTGTTGAGAATTACGTTAATCTATTACATTTAACCAAGAAAAGTTTTAAAAAATGGATGCTTTAACTTGAAGTACAGACTAAAAACTAAATTTTTTCTCTAAGAAAGGAATTTGAAGATGTATTTATATGAAAAATAAAGAAAATAAAAAAATATATTCATAAAAGTAAATGAGTAATTATGAGAGAAAATGAACATATTTTATGAAATATAAAATGAATTTTTATATATATCAAAATAGCGATAGTACTACTTGAATTCCTTGAAAAGTTTGTAATTAAATCTCTTTTCATTAAGACATGAATGCAATGATATAAATTTGTGACAAAATAAATGGAAGAAAATGTAATCTAAAATACGACTGAATAAGTAAATGCAAGACAGAAAGGCAGAATACTCCTTTTTAGAATGTAAAATAAATTTCTAGAGGCTTTAAAAAGGGAAATGGAGATTTCCTTAATTAAAATATTTCTTTAATTGATATCAACCTCTTTTCTTTAGCTAATATTGTTGCACAAAATTTTAATAATAGTTTGAACTTAACTTCTTAATTATAAGGATTATAATACCTTGGAAATTCAGAAAGTTAGTATCATTTATTGAAAAGAAATATATATATATAATACAGAAATAAATAAAGAACATTTAATTCAATTTCAAATAATAACAAAAGATATTATATTATTTACAGAATAAATATTCAAGATTTACTGATTTAGTTTTTATCACTTATAGCAAATGGAATTTAAACCTTTGTATTTGAACTCAATGCATTATATTTCAGTAAACTATTCATTATTTTAATTATCATTAAATAATTATAATAATTAAGATTTAAAATAAATATTGACACATTTTTTAAGAGGATTAAGTTTCCCACGTTACATTTTTATAATATAACAGCTTCATTGATATTTATTATTTTTTTATAACACAGATTCTCTTTTTATATTAGAATTAATTAAAATTCCCTAAAAATCCGTTTTTATTTATGAACCTAAAATAATAACCTTAAATGTATTTTATTATGAATACAGCTATATAGCTTTATTCCATTCAATGCCATAGGAAAGTTTTTTTGTATTAATTATAAAAAGAGGTGCTTGTACAATAAAAAATGCTGAAAACCTTTTTCAAAGTTTCAAACTCAATTGATTTTCAAGCGAACGTAAAAAAATGAATTCTTGAAGCTTCAAAAATTGCCCTTAAGTAAAAAGAAAAAAAAAATATTTTATAGTTATAGTTATTAAATGTAAAAATAAATAATAACGAGTTTATATTAATTTTAGAATCAGATTTAATGTTTTCAATTCAAAATCATTCTCTATTCATTACATATTTTGAATTAAAAATTCATGCCATAATTATTACTGTGTGTACGCGAATCTGATATTATAAAATTGCAGTAGTATATGAGCAGTTTTATACTCGTATATGGGGACCAAAATCTTCTGAAAATAATAATGTCCAGTGTGTATTGACAATATTTATCTGATGCACAAGAAATGACAATTGAATTCCTGGACTGTGCGTGCCCTAGCCGTTAGACTTGGTGTGAAGGTGTTGAAATGGAATATAGTTGACCTTGATCTTTCCGGTGCTGATGGCACGTTATTCGACAGCTCTATCTCAGTGATTCTTAAACTTTTTCACCTCATGGAACCTCTAGAACTTGAAGGTGCTTTCGTGGAACCCCTAGAACTAGAAAGTGTTTTCATGGAACCCCATTCCATACACATACTTCGAAGAATACATCTCAAAATAATATTTTGAAGCAGATCAACACGTTATGGGCACTTTATGTAAAAATAAATAAAAAAAAAAAGTATTGCATTTATTATAAAAAAATTATAATCTAATTTTTTAATATAATTTTAGTCATAAATAATATTAGTTTGTAGAAGTGTCACTTATCCATGCCTTTTTTAATAACTGGAGTACGTGCTTACTTTTGTTCACACAAACTGTTTAAGTCCAGGTCTATTGAGATTAAACGCAACCGCATTACTTACTCAGATTTTTTTTAATACTTAGTTTTTGTAGCATCTCACGTTGGGAAATGTATTTCACTTAAACAAAATGCCCTGAATGGCATTAAAATGTTTAAAGCTGTATTAGAAAACCCGTGAATTTAAATTTGAATTGAAACCTAAAATTTAGATGCTGCTCTTGTTAAATCTAAATTATAATATCAGACATATTGATATGTTGTTTCTTCACCTTCACAATAGGTGTTTTTACTACAAATACAAAAAGGTGAATTTTCCATTTGAAAACTATTTAGCTTTGCAAGGCATTTTGTTATAACTAACGAGTAGAAATTATTTCGTTCAATTCGAAAGAGTAAATTATAGAATATTCTCGATCTAGTAGAAAGTATATATATATAAAGATGAATCATTTTAATATTATTTTATTATATTACAATAATAGTATAAAAAGTGTTGTATAATAAAGTTATTACATATAAATAAAATTTTCATTTTTAATGATTAGGACGAGCTACAGGTACTTGTAACTATATAAACTTGATAAAGAATGTGAATCCATTTTGAATACATATTTATTTCTCGATTTTTTCATTGTGATTCGAGGAAACACCTGGGTTTGCCTCATGAAACCCCAGGGTCCTGCGGAACACAGTTTGGGAACCACTGCTCTATCTAGTTCAGCTTGTGTTTCGTCCTTGTTAGAGTAAGACGTTGTTGTGTCGAAGTGCCGCGATCATGATAAACTTAAAAATCTGACAGCGCATAAATTTGAAATTACTCGCAAAATTTAAAAACGAATCCCCAAGTGAATGTTTTGAATTATTAATAGAGTGTTTTTAGATAATTGCACGTCACATAGTCAAATTTGTGAGAAATACAAATAATTTTTGGAAAATTGGGAGGTTGCGTTAGAGGATAAACGTTCTTTTCGATGTGTGACATAAAAAACAGGTGATGCTCATCATTTTTCTTCGATATTAATGGAATCACCATGATGGAGTGGGTACCTCAAGGCTAAACAGTAAAACAGTAGTTCTGCATTGATGTTCTGATAAAATTTAGAGAATGAGTGAGGTAGAAAGACGAGATCTATAGAGCAACAACACTTGGATTTTGCACTAAGACAACACCGCGTTGCTCATTGCGCTCTCTGTTAAAGAGTTCTTGACTGATAAACGCATTAATGTTCTCGTGGATCCACTGTACTCACCAGATCTCGCACTATATGGCTTCTAACTGAAAGTGAAAAATGTTTTAATTAGATCATATTTTCAGTTTGTAAGAGAGGTGATGGTAAAATCGGTATTACCTAATGAGCCGCAGCACTGCTTTGAATGATGAAAACTAGTATATATTGATAAAAAAGGGGAGTATGTTGAAAAGGATTAAAAGATATTTGTACATTGTTTTCAATAAGGCTAATTTTCAAGACTAGTCCGGTTATATAATGTCACACTTTGTAAAAATTATGATTTATTAGTAATAATTATATGTTGGAAGATATGACAAAATAATGCTACTAACTCATTAATTATTACTTAATACTAGTTAACATATTTTACAATTAAGTCACGAAACAAAACACACACATAATCATTACATAAATGGAACTTTTTTTTCCACAGTGGGACACGTTTTATAGAGGTAAAATTATCGTTATCTGTAAGAGCTATAAATATTTTTTTTCATTCCTTAATTAATTAAATTATTAAAAAAATATTTAATATCTTACGACTGTGGGAAACATTTTCCCCATTTTAAAATTGATGATTTCTGTATTTAATTATAAGTTTACCTGCATTTTTTATACAGAATGTTAATGTAGAACGTATACCAAACGCATAGGCGAAAACAAGAGCATTTAGGAAAAAAACCCTTATAAAATCATTTGGCGCCAGTTATAAAATATTTAAGTGTAATTTTCTTATTCTTATAACTTAATTCAGTTTATTATGTCAAGTAGTAATATATTATTGTGTTTTCTCACATATTTTATGTTATTCGTAAGTATAATTGTGTACACTAATAAAGTACATTCGAAAAAAATGATATTAAACGCCTTATAAAACTATATATTGATTACACATTATTATGTATTTTGTATGAATTTTATTTATTTTACGTCCAAGCAAATCAAAACAAACAAACAAACGAGCTAATATTCCCTCTTAGCAATCATATGGTCCTGTAAGTGTTAAGTAATACAATACGCATATCTGAACGATTTTCATGTTAATAAGATAAATAAAACAATCGTGCATAACAACCATTAAAGAAAAGTGAGAATTCTTTTTTTACTTAGAAACATAGAATTAATATAAAAAAAAGCAGGTAATTAATAGGATAACATACACAACACTGGAGAGAGAAGCTAAACCTCTTATCGCATGGACGCAGGAACGCCCTGTTTAGAAATGATATGTAACCATTCTACTAATCCTAACCATTCTACCCTAGTACAGAATGATTCATAGAATTCTGATTGACAATAAGGTCAACCCAGTAAACCTTATCCTTGCACTTATCCCTAACAATGTGCTTGTATTCTGTAGAATTTGGAGCTATTGGACGCTCGAGAATCATATTGGTCCGATCTGAGGGTGTAACCAACCACTTCTTGTCTCAAATATCGAACTTGGGAGCAATGAGATTAAATCCCAGCAGAGACCCATCAAATGATAGTGGGGCACAACTCACGGGAAATCTCGGCTTTTATCGCCTTTCCACGTGGAGACATACTTTATTGGAGACATTTTCTCTGTGATTTCTTTTTTCTAATGCATTTCTTTTGTGTTTGTTCAGGATTTAAGTTGGGATGTTGCTGCAACTAATCAATTGCTGTAAAAAGAGATAAAAAGGTATTAGGGAGATGGTATCAATGTTTTAAGTGTCACTTAGGTAATTGCGGTTGCCTTGAGAGTAATTGATGTGAGATTATGAAAAATTTAAGTTTTTAGAAAATTAAATTAAAAGGATGTTTGTGTGATAATGTTTTAATTTTAATATTCCTCAACTTAAATGTTTTTGATTAAATGAATAAGTAGTAATAAATATATAGTTTTATCACGAAAAGATGCATGGAGCAAAAGAATAAAAAAATCAATACTTAATCCTTGGTATTAATATAGCTTCCAAATTGGTATTGATTTCCAAATTTGCTTGTACATAGAATAATTATTTTTGTAGAAAATATACCATTTAAATACTTCTATAATGTACCTTAGTCGTTAATCTCGAATTCGATATATAACATGACTGATATTATTAATATTAATATAATACGACTGACTACTTTTAGAACGAGGATTTTGAAAAAGCGTATAAATGAATAGTTATTTTGATATTTAATGTAACGAATTCGCGCGCGCGATATACAAATAAAACTGCTTTAAGAGTAATATTGCAATAAAAATTATTTAAATGCAATTTTTTAAGGAAAAAAAAAAGAGGAAATAACATGCATTCAGAACATTCTTCTTTTGTGTTAAATGCTTTCATAATAATAACATTTTGTTTATATATAGCTAAGACTTTTTTGCAGATAATAGAAATAATAACCAGTGTTTTTTTAAAAAAATTCTTTAGTCTTATATATTAAAATATGAATAAATCCACTTCTAAATGTGGGACACATTTCAAAAATCCTGGTTCAGGCTCAGTACAAAGGTCTTAGATATATAGACAAAGTGTTATTATAGAAACATTTTTCACACATAAAAGGATAACGTTTCAAAAATATGTCATTCTATGTTTATTTTTTGCCAAAAAATTGCATTTAAAAATTTTTTCTTGTAATAATATTCTTAAAATAATTTTACATGTATATTCTAATTCATTGCACTAAATGTAAAAAAAAATTGTTTATTTTATACTCTCTTTGAAAATTACTGTTCCGAACGGTGTCAGCTGTCTTCAGATAAAAGACAAAAAAAAAATTAAATTCTCCAATATTTTTATTAGAATTTTGTAGTAAAGCATGAAAATGACTTTTAAATAAATTATTCATACTAAAAATGATTAGAATCATTAACTTTTTCTATAAGTTCTTTTATTCAAATGAACATTTAACATATGAGATTAATTACCTTGATAAATTTTGCTAATATAATGCTACTATATTATAACATGCAGATTTATACCTCATACTGACATATTTAATTAAATTCTATACTTTTTCAATATCCTGATAAGCTTCCTTTTTTAGAGAATAATTCATTCTTATAACAGGCCCTGCAAGAAACTTTACAACCCTAACGAACTTGATAAATAATATGATTAATTCTAAAGTGACGTTGGGGGTTGACAAATATTGTACTTTATATCATTAAACGTGTCAACTTTATGCTCATTAAAATCAATCCTGACACAATCTTTTCTTATTCAGCGTAAATAATACATTTTAATAATGAAGGCGGAATTGTTCTAAGATTTGCCATTGTTGACGCCATCTTCAACTTGAGCATCACGCATTCCGGAGAACAGGAGAGTAAACAAACGCTCAGATGGGGTAATTAGCCAAGCGTCGGGAGTTCGTGATGGAATGAGATTATTCGTGTCGGAATTTGGAACTCGAGTTCGAGGAAACAGCTTCTTCAGATCACACGCGACAGAACGGTCGACGTGATTAGCCCTGACTTGAATACTTTGTGAAAGTTCATCATTCTTAAAGGGAATAATTGATTTTGATTTTTTCAAGAGCTGTGAAGCTATAAAAGTTTTTAAATGTAGAACATATTTTGAAAGATATATAGCCCCTTTCTCGCGGTCTCTCTCTCTCTCTATATATATAGTAATTTTGAAAACTATATAGATTAGTTATTGATTATAAAATTATGAAATTTAAATCTTTTAAGCCTTGCTTACCTAAATTACCGAAGAGTCATTAATAAATTGCTATCGAAATAATTGAAATTAATTGATTTTAGTGCATGATTAATGATTTTTCATGGATTACATTTATACATTTTTAACGACTGGAAGTTTAAAATTCAAAACATGCATTTGAATAGAGATGATACACGTAAAACACTCCATCTGCTGCACTTCAAATTGAAAAAGTACTATTTAAAAGGCAATTATAATTTACATTAAAATTTGGATATAGGAAGTAAAGTTATGTATGTAACATATATGGAATCATAGCAACAATTTGACAAATAATGCACTTTTCAGAATTAAATTGAGGTAAGAAATAAGATTATTTTCATATGGGGTGTACTGAGATTCTACAATACAGGGTGTTACAATAAAATGTATACGCTCTTTAAATGTTCATAAGGACCGCACTTTTTGTCCCTTTTGTGTTTTTGTCGACTTACAATATTAGGTGAAATCAGAGCAAACTTTGAGCAATGAAAATTCATTCTTTAGTTCTCCTGGAAAACTGTGAACATATGCAAAGTAAAAAGACAGTCCATGGGAAATGGTCAAATGGACGGTGTAGGCTTTCCTGCTTCAAGGGGATTGGAAACAACAGCAACAACAAAAAGACAGTTTAGAAAGAAGTTATAGTGAAATGCACACCAGACTCACAATTACTCGTTTGAGAGAGGTTGTTGTTTCTTATGCCACCTGTCTGACGTAGTCAGGGGTAAGTAGCATAGGCCGTGGTTAGCCTAGTGGTTAGAGCATCGGACTCCAGACCGGAAGGCCTAGGTTCGATGCCCGATGACACCAAATACCCTCCGAGTACACATGGAGTACGTGCTCGTAAAATCAGTGGGTCCTAAAGACTTTTGAGCTGAATCACGAGTGCAGGGGACTGGAGAATATTTCCCTTCCCTTTAGTTCAATGCCTAAATTGTGGAGATGGAGAAAGGTGGTGTCGCCATCTATCGTCCCTTCGGGGAATTTCGCCGAGCTAATTCGTACTGTCACCTGTATGGAGCTCAATGCCAAGGCCAACGATAGGCGTACTTTTAGCCCCTTGAAAGAAGTTTTAAGAAAAGAAACATTCGGGATCACCACGGTCATCCACACCAGTCCCACAAGAGAAAGAGTAGTAACTGAAATGTTTCATCAATAGCCTAGAATATCTTGCCTGTTTGGCAAGCGACTTGTGAGACTGAAATTCCAAAATCTAGCACCGATCGCATATTGATGCTGGCCAAATGAAATAAGTTTAACTCTTAGATTAGTCTATGCGCTAAATGAAGATGATCATGATCGGAGAATTAATTTCTGTGAAGGATACCCAAATACCAATATAGTTAGTAACATATTGGATTCCATTATTCAGCGTTATTAACTGTGCCTGGGACACAATGTGAGCATTCTCGTTAAACAGTTGGTACTTGACTTTGCTCACTTTAGCCTGAATTTTGTAATTTTTCTAAATCATGATGATTGTTTATATTACAGTCATTCTAATCCAAAACAGAATTACTATGGCTAATAGATGTCTTAATGGAATACGAAAATATATGAGTTTGAATTCAATCAAAAGAAAAACAAAGGTTCTATTCTATAAAAGTCTTTTAAGATGAGTAAAGATCAGTATTAACTTATGCATGTAAACCTTAGTCTCGAACAGATGGGAACATGATAAGTATCTACGAAAACAAGATTTTAATATTTATATTTTGAGGAATTCAGGAAAATGGAAAGTGGCGAAGAAGATCAAATTTAGAGCTCTATCATTTATATTAAGATTCTGACACTGTTAACTTCATCAAAGTACAACGAATTAAAGGGGCAGGTCACGTTGTCAGAATGGACGAACACCGCACCACTAAAAAAGTCTTCAACGCCCAACCAATTGGCATACGAAGAAAGGCCAGGTCAAATCTTAGATGGATTGAGGGCCTAGAAAAAGATCTCCTAGTTTTGAGAACTAAGAATTGGAGAACACTAGCAGGAAGAAATCTGGTCAGGAAAATTTTTTTGAGAAGGCCAAGGCCTACTCTGGGCTGTCGAAACACTGAGGAAGGAAGGACAGTCATTCAAAGAGTATATACATTTTATTGGGACACTCCGCATAATGAAACTAAAATTTTGTATTTAAAATGCGTTAATAACATGATTGATAACAATATTATTTCGTATAAAACAGTTATATATTGAATGATAATTTCATATTCCATGGGGAAAGTTCAATAAATAAAACGGCAATAGTTAACACAGTAAAAATATTGTAAGAAAATATGACATTTAACTCATCAAAAATATTTAAAATCAAAATTTTTGACTTATTTTAATTTAAGTACTTTGCTATATTTTTCTATTTTGAAGCCATAAAATATGTTAGATTGAATTAAAGAGTCATTTATGAGTTTAATTAGTTTATAATGACAATGAACAGTAAAATTGTTTTCTTCATTCCCAGATATCAATTAAAAAGCCATTTAATACAACAGAAGTTTTCAAAAGTTCGCATAATATAATTGGACTCACTGTGTTTAGCAGTCATGTGGAGGAGCAATCTTTTTTAGCTTTATTTTTCTTTCCATAAATATTAAAAATTAGGTTAGGGAGTTCACTTCCATCACTATGTTACGGAAAACATTCAGATGAAATTTAAACATATTAATTCACAATTGGTAGGATAATTAGGTCTTTAGTAGGTTTTATAGAATATTATAGTTTTTGTATGCCTTAATAATTTCTTTCTTTAAAGGACAAAATGTAAGAAGAAAAAATCAAAAGAAATAAATTTTTCTTCCAGCAAATAATAAACCGCATATAAAAGACTTTATGCATATTAAACAAGTGTTAATGCTTCTTGAACATCACTAGTGGTATGTTTAAATGGCTAAGTATTTGCCATTAGGGAAGAGTTGAAAACAGTTACAATGTATTTTAATTGCTTAATTACGGTCGAATGAGTATATGTGCTCCAGTAGCTATTCTTTAACCAGTAACTTTCTGGACTAATGAATAAAAATTTATTTTTAATTAACTAGCAGTAATTTTGTATTAAAGTTAATTCACTTTAGAAAGTTACGTAATTTGTATCAAATATTTAATAAAAATTTTCAAGATTTCGGCTTAGAGTGGATTTAACTCTATACATGAATTGATGCTTAATAATGTTAAAGAATGCAAAAAATATTTCATGATTTTATGTAACATTTGAATTTTATTTGGTTTTGCAAGTGATAAAAATTATTTGTCTTTAGAATTATTGTAAAATAAAAAAAAAAAAAAAATTCAATTAAGGTATCCGACTACGTTCGGAACCCTGATTTTAAAAAAGCGCATAAATGGATAATTTTCATGATATTTAGTATCACTCAGATTAGAATACATGCATCAAATTGTTTTAAGCACATTTTGAAAAAAGAAATTATTTAAATACAATATTTTGGCAAAAAACTAAGAATAATCTTTTATCAAAATGTTCTCCTTTTGTGAAAAATGCTCCTATTAAAGTAATATTTTGCCTGTATATAGCTCAGACCTCTGTACAAAGGCTCAACTATTATTTTTCAAAAATTCACATTATTTTCAGAGTTACCACCAATTGAAATAATTATTGTCGTTTTTTTCTTAAAATTGCTTCCCTCTGTTGTCGTAAAATACGGGTAAACCCACTTCTAAGTTATATATTTCAAAAATTCTAGTTGAGCCTCTGTACAGAGGTCTGAGCTATATACAGGCAAAATATTATTATAATAGACGCATTTTTCACGAAAGGGGAACATTTTGAAAAAAGATTATTCTAAGTTAGTTTTCTGCCAAAATATTGTATTTAAATAATTTCTTTTTTCAAAATGTCCTTAAAACAATATTATACATGTGTTCTAATCTAAGTGACACTAAATATCATGAAAATTATCCATTTATGCGCTTATGCAAAATCACTCTTCCGAACGTAGTCGGATACCTTAAATTATAGATGAATTTAACTTACTAGAATGACAAAATATTTCCAGGTAATAAGATATAATTCATTTCGATTAACACGAAATGATTCTTTTGAATCCAGCTTTCTCCACTTATGTTAAAAATCCATTACTGTTTAAACTTGAATGGTTAAAAATTGATTTTCACCAAAATTAAAAAAAAATAGGAATGTTAAATACTACAGAATATCCTAATGCGGGAATATTAAGACACATAAATGTTTTTCAACAAAAAATTAGCATAAGTAAGGTTTAAAATATTTGTAATAAATTATCCCCAAAAGTTAATTTTTTTTCTTGGGAAAAAATGTCATAATCAAGATTTCTTATTTTACAGAAAGAAAAAAAAAAAAAAATTGTAAAATTCTGTTTTATAATGAATTAATTAGAGAAAAGCAATTTTGCTTCGTATACATTAAAAAGCATTTTCTTATAAAATATCTATATTTGTCATAAAAGTATTTGAAATGTTTTAAAGTGACGTTTAAGTAATATTTGAAAACCGGATCAACATTTTAAAGATTTTTGTTTCACATTTTAATACACTTAATAACTTACTTTTAATAACTTTTTACAGAATGTAAATAATTAACAAAGTTAATAAAAATGTTAATAAACTACTTTTCAAAAGCTGGTTTTGGAATTCTAAAACTTAATTATAAATATACATTTTAATTAAAATTTTAATTATGAGTATATTTTTAGTTAAAAAATGAATTATTCATCCTTATAATGCTAAAGAAGGGCGTAAGTTAATCGTGGAAGTATTTACAATATCTTTTCAAAATTAGGAATTGTAAAGCGATTCATGCTCTTATGCATTCCACTCTATCTCAATGGAAATGGTTCGTCATCTTTTCAAATCTTTCCTGTTTACTTTTCCGTTCGTTAGATTCCAAACGATTCCATTTTCTTTTAAACCATTCTTGAAAAATTGTTCAGTCAGTGCATTTATCTTTCGGAAGAAAAGATGTTTGTTTTCAAGACAAATTTCATCCTCATTGAGTATCATCAAGAATTCCATTCATGGATTCATTTAAGTTTCAATAAACAATATTTATTGTTGATGGTATGTTGTGTTTTAGAATTAGATTAGAAAAGAAATTAGATTGATTTTGAATAAGATTGTTTCAAAATAAATAATAATAATAATAATAATTAATTGATTGAATATGCAATTATTACAATGGATTGCATCATTTTGAAATGCGTGAATTACTTAGAAACAATCCGTTGGGATATTAAATGAATATCTATTGAACTGAATACTCTGCCATTTCAGTTACAATTTATATATTTCTTTCACCATGATTGGTACATATCTTTTCTATACTGTGAATCTAGATCTTATATTTTGACATATATAATTTCTGTTTTATAGTATGTTTGAATCTCTTAATGAAATTTTCAGTTAGTGTATCCTTTTTTTTTTGCATTTGATATATTAATTTAGAAACAGTAAAAATTTACATACCGCAAAATCCCGTGTATAAAAATAAAAGTTTTAAAAATAAAAAAAAAAAAAATAAAAAGATAAGCTTAGTAAAATATTAGACTTCTACATAAATCGAAATACCTTTTATTTAAAAGAAATGACGCGCGTTCTTTGCGAACTTAAAGAGTTGTAGTTTTAGAAGTATACTATTTTTTTCGAAAATCTGGGATAATATCTGGAATAACTGACTTCAAAACATAAGAGCATTTCACATATACATATCACGTTCCTTCGTAAAAAAAAGGGGGTGCGTGTTATACGGCGAATATACCTAAAAATTGAAAATTGCAGCTTGAAAATATATGTGTGTGTTATACACCGGATTTTGTGGTAATTGCTCTGTATTTTGTATTAAAAAGTTACTTTACTAAATACATGTTCCAACTAACTTAAAATTAGATTTTTTTTTTTTTTACATTTATATGAACTTAACTATATATAAATGCTGTAATCCTGATTGTCGGGAACTTATTTTTATTTCCAAAAATAACAAAATAGAAAATTTTTATTCATGATATGTCAATATAAGCCACTTTTTACGTTTAGAAAAATATTCTATAATTTAAGACATTTTATAATTTATAATTTCTGAAACAATTTTTTTTCAACTAATGCAAGAATTTCTTCTTTAAGTGTTTTGAAAGCTTTAATAATGTAAAATATTTTCGATAATGAATATTTGAAATTTAAGATTTTTTCCAAAGGATAAATAAGAAAATTTAATTTGCATAGTTCCATAGACATTTGGGAAACATAATCAAATTTGAAATACGAATAAAAAATTCAATACACATTATTAAAGTATCAGACTACCCTAAAATCGTGAATTTTATTAAAAGTTAGCAAATTTTTTTATGATTTTATTTTATAAACCAACTTGTTAACTTTATAAAAGTATAAAGTTTATTATTTTCCATTCACTAGAACAAAAATTACAAGTGTTTTAGTAAAATCAGATGCCACTATTTTAAGCAATATGTCATACTTTAAAATGCGTTTTACTCAAAATGTGTTTTATTGAAAATGCTTAAACGGGGACAGCGATGGCTCAAAAAGTTTGAAAATAATTAACTGAAATGTTTTGTGTATGTTCTGTATAATAGTAGAAGTGTTTTAATCTTCAGATTTATCAATCACTGTTTTATTACAAAATTTACAGTCCCTTATGTGAATATAGTCACGGTTTTTTAAGCAATTTCATATAATAACTAAGAGAAAGGTCTCTAGTTTTTGTAAAAATTAAAATACCTCTTATCTTGAAGGTTATTTCAAAAGTGAATAACGAAACAACTCATCAAAATTGAAAACTTGTTCATAAATTTTTTGTACAGAATGGGCCCCGTTTACGTAATTTTTTGTAAATTTTTCCCAATTTTTTACCATTTTAGTATTAACAATTTCTATTCCTCTTCTTAATTTTAGCACATTTTTCTTAAAATGTACTAAATAAATCTAAAATCCACAAACAAATCCCCATATCTCAATTTTTTTTTAAAAAAAAATTGTCGCAAGTAGTCGGATACCTTAAGAGGAATATTCTATCATTGATAGGATATTAAACATTTTACAATGCTTTTTGAGATCAGTATTAGCATTGAATGAATACACATTAATAACATGAAATTTTAAATATTCAACTTAAGTAGTAAAAACATTCATCTCTGTGGTGAAACAATACAACTAAAAAAAACTCTGTAAGGCACTGTGAAGAAACTAGTAAATCCTATCCCATTTGGTCTGTCTTCTGGAGAGATTTATCGTTTCTCCCCCTGCATGGAACTGCACTTGTGCATATTTCTTTCGTCGGAAAAGATTTGTCCCTGAAATGCTGATGTTGAAACTATTATCGAGATAAATTGCCTAGTCACATTCTGTTACCATCTCGACCGAAATGATGGAATACGAATCCCGAGGCGAGAGAGGTTATTTCGGAGGTTTCTACACTACAAAAGAATAAGATTTGACCCTTCTATGTTTTTCTCCCTTTTGTGAATTTTTTGTTTATTAGCTTATTTTTTTATTTTTTTTTAAAGTATGTCACTGTTTATGTAGTATTATTTTTAAAAGTTTTAAATGTGAATTTTGTTTTAGAATTAAATGCAAAGTATTATGCTCATTACTATCTTTTACGTTTGTAAATATAGCTTAATTTTAGTCTAAAGAATTAAACCAGAAAAATTCAAATTATTAACTAAAACTAATTAATTGAATTGTGACTATAATAACTTCGCAGCAATATGTTTCTTGCAGACATTAAGATGTTACTTATAGAGATTTTCGGTGTAGAGTTTGCACCATATTTTTATAAAGGTTCGGTTAAACTAAAGACAAAATGTTTTGTACAAGATTGTTGCGTTGTAGAAAGCCTAAAATTAAAAATATATAAAATATGTGTCTTGTAATTACAGAAAAGTAAGTTAAAAATGTCCTAATTTCATTTATATAATTACCTAAATAATAATCTTTCCTTTATTGCATTTTATAAAAACCATTTAAAATAAAACGGTAAAAATAAGGTATGATAACGATATAAATACTATATATTTTGGAATATTAAATGAAACTTAAATCCTAATTACAATTTTTAGAATTAAATTATCATTCCAGAAGATAAATGGATTTATTAAAAGGAAATAACATTTTATAAGCCATATATATTCACCATAGAATTTAATATGCCCACGCTTAATTTTGATTATTTTGATAAACTTTTATAGAAAACTAATCAAAAATTCAACTATATATAATGGCTTATAAATTATAATATTTCTAAAATTAAAAAAAATACCATGTTTCAAAATATTAATAGAAGTTTCTGCCTCGGGATTAATTCTAGTTATTTATAAGTATTTGGGTATGTTAATAGGCTTAAATTATTAATTTTTAAAAATTATTTTTGAATATTTATTTTGCTTGCGTTTTTTCGCTCATTAAAACTGGAAGGGTCACGTATTTTAGCCATCATATTCTGTACGTTACACAGTTTCCTATGTTAACAGATTAAATATTTGAGGCATTTGATGACAAATATTCCTATATATATATTTTGAGAAAAAAATTGAATTAAGTTTAAATGGATGTTTTCAGTATTTAATATATGAAATATAAAGTCACACACACACACATGCTGTTTAGATAGATTACTTTTTTTCTTGCAACAATAAGTAAGTTAAAGTTCTTAGTTCTTGTTTTCATGAATTCGATTAAGGGTTTCAAATTTGACCTGATAATAAATTCTTAAAAAGTTATAATCTATTTTAATAGTTTTTTTACCACAGTTGCACCTGTCATTCACTGACACATTAAATTAGATTCAAGTGAATGAAGTTCAAGTGTGTCATAATTGCAGTTGACAAAGCTTGAATATGTGTGAGGATGTACACTTCCTGAGTGTAATCGGTCTAAATTATCAAACTTCCCTTATGATATACTACACGATGCATTATTACCAATTTTTCAAAAATTTACTAGGTATTGATCCTCCATCAGAAGAAAATATATCGGAGGAAAGAATAAGTTAATTACTAAAGAATAATTTACAATTTGTACAACGGAAATCATTATATAAAGTCTACTGTAGGACATATTGGGACTGCATTGGCAAGGTATTTCTTTTGGAAATTGTGACTTTTTAAAGGTTGTAGTATTCACTTACGCTTATAAAAGGACTTAGTAAATTTTAAGAAGATTGTAAAATAATGAAACCATAGAGGTCGTAATAAAATAGGAAAATATTTAAAAGTACTTTATTAAAATGTATGCTATGTTACTTATGCTGTGTTTTGGAAGCATGAAATGAATCAATGAGAAGTATAATTTCACTTGCGTTAGTATATTTTCGTAAATGTTTTGTTTGTATAAGTATTATCATTGTTTTGTTTAACACTCGTTTGTGAGAGCAATTAAAAATGTATTATTGAAAGTCTTAATTAAATGGCTTTTGGTGTAATATGGTCAAGTGTGGAAAGGTTAATTAACACCTAATAATTCATTTAACTCCTAAATTGTAGATTTGTCCACAGACTTTTATTTTTGTTACATATTTTATTTCATAGGCTCTCAAATCTTCTCTTCAGTATGCTTTTCTTATGGAAGTGCCTCCTGCTTTAATTTGTATTTCCTTAAATATTTTAAAGATACAATTCCTCTCAATGACGGCTTCATTAGCAATGAGTATGTAAGATAATTCATGAAAATAAAATAAATTCATATAATTTTTTTTAAGAAAATAAGTAAAATATGGTAATGTCTGAGTAACAGTACTTAAATTTGTTTTAATTCAATGTTAGTTTTAGTACTACGTAGAGGCTATTGTTAACGGACCTGGAAATCCTGAAAAGCACCGTCACAAGTGACAAAAATGGCGTTCGTTCTCTTAACTTCCCCAAAACATTTCTTAAAGGGAATTGGAATACCAGTTTTATTTAACGAGCAGTAACTTCCATCAATCAATACGATCTTTCTTTGATGGAATTGATACTGAACATGGGATTCTCAACTCGAACATCATTGATCTATTCCCTATTTTAGATACTAGGTGCAGCATATTATGTGTGGTAGCATGTCGTTTAAACATAAACTGCAATTATATGGCAACTACTTTTCAGGAAATTTTGCCATCAGACGGCACACACACACAAAGATTTTTGGTGTGAAAAAAATAATGTTCACGCACATAATGCAAAGACAGGAGAAAATATCCTTCTAAACTGTGTCAATGTGGTTTCGCCATCATTTTTTTAAAACTTTTTCAGTTTTATTTTTTATTGTTTAATTTTATTTTATCAATGAACACATATGAGTATCACATATTTTTGGAATCAGGCAAATATGCACTATTTTTTTCAATTCCTACTATTAGCTCGCACTGTCTATATATTTATTTATTTATATATTTGTATATTTATTTATGTATCTTGTGTGGCGGAATTTTTAATCGTTAATAAAATACATTTTAAAGCACTGAATTGAGCTGAAATTTTATGTATAGGATCATTTTGGATGACAATACAATAATTTTACTATAAGTAATAAAAATTAATTGATTAAAGCTAATTATTTAAAGAATTACGAATACAGCCACGTTGGCGACTTAGCGACCATTTTAGCTACTAGTGTCAAAACTTGAAAAGGTTTTTTCTCACGTGTTAAAGTACTCAGTTGGACTGAAATTAAAAGGGCAATACGATACTTTAATGATAATTTAAAAATCTAATTACCACTTAATGTTGTGATTCTGTCCTATGTATATACATATTTATGTTAATTATAACTATTTAATAAAAAGTAGCTAAAATAAAATTTTTCGTTGTTGATCTAAGTAGGAATTGACTTAAAAACTATTTTTTTATATTACTTGTTAAAACTAAAAATTAGAATTCGATACTTAATGGTTTATGATATTCTTGTACCCCGCCTTCTTTTTCGAAAAAATAAAATGCATAGAGCCCACTTTATAATACCATTCTTTCTGTTTTCGATGATTCGTGTGTTGGATTAAGTTTCTAAGGTTTTTGAGAGACATCAGAATGGAAAACTTATCAATGCATCGAGAATTATTTCATAAGTGTTTTTTGATCAGGAAAATATTTAAAAAATTAGGTTGTCTAAAAATGTTTAATCATTTTGAAAGTTCTCTTTTAGAAAAACACTGAAACATTTTCTTTTGCTAAAAGACATAATACTATCCTTTTTTCTCAAATTTTCTTGATGAACTAAATAGTGAGCTAGTGACTTAAGGTTCTTGTTGGTATACAGATAGAATGAGAGAAAAAATGAAATTAGTCTGTTAAAAAAATTATATCCTACTTAAGGCAATTAAATAAATGGCTGTGAACATATACCCTTTTACTTTTTCCCTTCCTTTTGGAATCCAAGAACAAATTTATGAAGTTCTCATAAAATATTTCAGAAGCAGGTCTGCGAAAAATATTTTTTCACAACGAGGATTTCACTTTATTTAGGAAAATTAGTTTTGTGGTTACAAGATAGAACAAAATTTGTACTTTTTCAGATGTTCGAATTTAAAAATATTCAGTTTAACTTTTTTGTATCGACAGCTTGTTATTTTATTTAAACCTGATTCCTGAATTTGTTCAAGGAACGTTAAGGACTTAAAAATAATTATTTATTTGATAACTTTTAAATTTTTTTGCAATAAATCATCATTATTTTGAGATAAATGTATACGAAAAGTATTTTTCACGTGTTTTTTAAAATTAAAAAAATCAAAGAACTAAAATGAGTAGAAAAGAAGGAAATACTGATCCCAATTCTTTCAAACTTGATTTTTTCCCTTTGAAATAAAGATTTTTAATTTAGATGCTTTTTTGCGAGAACAGATAATATTATGGTTACAAGGGTTTTTTTTAGTTAGATCTAAGATAACATTACACTGAATTTTTTTTTTAAAAAAGCATCGCATTATTCCTTTTGTTGAATTTAATTTCAAATATTTATTGTTATTTTCGATATGGAAATATTTTTTAGTTTCTTTGTGGACAAATATAGGTAAATATGCGTTATTTAATTAATCATGAGAGAAAAATTTTAAAAACTGTTTATTTGAACAATAGGTTTTTTTTAAGGAAATAGTATGCATTCAGTGCGATTCAATTAAAACTGTTTTCCTATTGTTCGTTATTATATAAGATGCAGTTTCCAATATATTTTATTTTAATAAAATCCAACAAAGGAAATTTAAAGAAAAACAGCAGCCATGAATTGTTGCTGTTTTAAGAACACCTTCTATACACAATTTGGGGCTGCGGTAGCCCAGTGGTTAAGGTATCGGATCATGGCAGGTATTTCATGAGTTCTGAGCCCAGTACCACTAAAGACTCGCCGTGTAAGGGAGTGATGCACGCTAAATCTGTGGAGAACTCAAACATCCTCCCGTTGGTGTGGTATGGTAGTTAGGAGAGCAGGTGCCAACCCAGGTGTCGTCCTCATCACTTGACCATGGTTCAAAATTACGACGTCGGTCGCCAAAAACCCTCGTGTAGCTGAACAGAGTGACGTTAATATTCACTCACTATACCCTAATTACTGATTCGGCAAACTTTTCCAAAGTTGTGGATGTTTTAATAGAATTCTCGGAATGATAAAACAGATGCGAGACACAGAAATTCAATATAATATAAATTATTTGCATTTGTTAAAATTACTTAAGGCATATTTGATAAAAACTTGTATTAATTTAATCTAAAATGGTCGTACAGAAATTTAAAAATTCAGTTTGAGAAATTAGTTAAACTTTTTGGATGCTTGTTTTAAAAATGAATGAATGAAAACAACAACAACAAAAAAAAACAAAATACAACGGTGTTTTGAAAAAAAAAAATGTTTTAAATTTAACCCTCTGACCGGAGCATCCGTCTGTCAGACGGGGATGATAGGCTTTGATGCCTGTAGATAACGCTGTGGTGTGAATTTTAGGGTGGGCTGCCTTGACATCTTCAGCTGGACACTGCCCAGTGAGAGTACATGGCGATTTTTTTCAACTCACGATATGTGCGATTTTTCTTATCTATCACCGTCTATCAAACGGATATTCCTATAGTTTTTTTTCGTGTTTGGTATTACTTTTTTTAATTACTTTTGCATGATTATAAATAATTTTTAATCAGTTTTTATAAAAATACTAGTCAAAATTCTAGTGGTGAAAATATATTGTTGCGCTTGATTTAATCCCACACATCCTATTTGAGCCATACTCAATTTCATGAGCTATAAGGACATTTAAAACAATCATTAAGGCAATAAAATTGAAAAAAATTACGTACCCGTCTGTCAGACATATGATAGCACATGTGATTTAATATCCTCTAGCTATATTGCAATAACATTTCCATTTGAGTAACATAATTGTTTTTTATAAAAATGCGCGCGAACTTTCACATATATCTGAAATAAATTATTAGAGTGTAGAAATTTCTTAGTGGTCTAAAGTCTGGTGATTATATATGTATAGCCTACCCAAATAACAAATCCTTAAAATTAAAAACAATTTCACTAAGGATAGCTCAAATTACGGTAACAATATAAAATAAACTACAATCAAAACAAAATAGAAACGAGTAGTTCATTAAATTATCCTACTTTTATATATTAATACAATTACAATATGATATTAATTCTAGAACATTTTTACCTGCTAAAATGTTTCTGACATCTTTTTCTTATCATAAACAAAGATACTTTAATTTATTATCAGAGTAAATTGTCCTACTTACTGTAAGAGAAGCAGACTTAATTAGTTACCAGTTTTAATTAAATATTCTAATTATTAATTTAGAGTTAAATTAGTAAGTTATACATTTTTCAAAAGTGATACACTTTCTTTCATTGAATATGAACCACTGAAGCCCTTAAGATAAATTAATGAGATTTTTAAGGAGGAAGATAATTTTTAATTATTATTAATCTCATAAGACTATACTGGTTTATTAGTAATCTAATGAAATATCAATTAAGGAATTTTAATTACTTTATGATATACTAGTTTTTTGGAAGTTTCAATGCTATATATATTATATAATAGTTCTAGAGCCATATGTGTATGTTAACACATGAATTTCAATATATATATATATATACATAAATACTCGCATGCATCATTATGTACATAATGCCAATACAACTATTGATAAATACGGTTGGAAAATTAAGCAAAGTTAATTAAAATCACAATAAAATGAAAGAACGATATAAGAGTATATCACTTGATTCCTCGTACTGTAATTACAAAACTAGAAACCGTATAGCTTACTAAATTTTAATTAAAATTCATAATCATGTAATAACAATCTGACGAAAAATTAATAACATATGTGTTAATATATGTATCAATTATATGTATAATATGATGTATAAATTAATTATTTGTGTAATAATAATAATAATGAAGGGATTTTTCCTTAAAAATTCAATTAGACTGCAGTAGACTCTCTAAACTTGCATCTCCGTAATAATTTGTTTAGTATGGTATAAATATGATATTAAGCTACAAGTAACCTAATTTTTTAACGGATATAAAAGGAGTTTTGAAAAATTGGTTAAAATAGAATTAATATTATTTAGAGCTGGTTTGAATGGCATATATGTGAAAAGAACAATACAAGGTGGATTAAATTTTGTTAGGGTTAAAAAGTGAATTCATTATAAAAGTGTTGCAAATGCGTTCCTTTTTTTACGGAAGAAGTTATGAAGGAATATTTAAGATGTCTATCAATTAAGATTTGTTTTAGGGATAAAAAAAATTTCTTTATTTTCGTAACGGCAATAACTAGCCACAAAAACATTTTGCCATTGGAATTCTTTATTTCCTTTTAAAAAAAAAATGCAAAAAATAAAATTTTAGCAATAAAAATGAATTTTAATGAAAGTGGTTTTAATATGTATTTTAAAGATTTTTTAGTGATCCATCTCAATCCATCATTCGAGGAAAAAATCTGTACCTCAACACTTCAATTCAAGAACGGAGTAAAATTTATGACAAGAATAAAATGCTGACTGTAATATTTTTAAAAGGAATTTGAGAGTGACAATGAGACGTATAAAACTTTTTTTATGTTCAGACATAAAATTTTTGCTGCATTCTTAATTTAATGGATGATGGATTTAGTTCTTAGTATAAAATTAAGACAAAGGAAATCTAATATTTATTGCAATTTTGTTAGATTGGAAGTACTCTATTGGAGGAAATACTACCTAAATATTTTAATATCTAATGTTAAAAACGTTTTAGTTTTGTGTGAAAACTTATCCACAAGATGGTGCTTCCTATTTTAGTAAGAAATTTTTATTTAGTTAATGTCTTAATATTTTTGTGGAAACAGCGATCTTTTGGGTATATATATTAATTAATTTAAAGACAATTAAAACTGTTTGCTTACTCACAGTTGAAGAGAAAAAACGCGTATTAGGATACGACACAATGGGTAATTAAAGTGTCAATGAGCCAATTGTAGAACGTGCTCTAAATGTTTAATAAATTACTAAAAAAAAGTTTACAAAACTAATTAATTATGTGACGAGAATCTAATTAGGTATATTAGCTGATAAGTTTAATTAAGTTACTTTAAAAATATTTAAAAGAAATGCATCAAGTATTTTTATAATCGCTTTAGCACGTTTCTTTGTTCCCTCATGAAAAAATAAATACAAATAATTTATATTTTGTGGTGTCAATCTATAAAAGTAACTCTTTTAATATTCAAATATTTTGAAGTTTTTGATGTAATAAATAGTAATGCTAAATATAATAATAATTTAGACATTACTCTTGTTTTTTTAAAAAATTTTTTTTGAATATTCTAAAACATATTTATTTAGAGCTATTGCTGGAAAAATTTCCTGCAAATTCCTGGAAAAAAAACTATTGAAATGCCTCAGCTCAGAAATCCTAATTTTCTTTAAATATTTCTTCTTCAAACACATCTTTCTCGAAATACGCCTTGAGAAATTAGCTTCACCATTTTTTATTCTGAAACGAGCTATTTTTAGAGCGAGTGTTGAAACATAGTAATTCTAAAAAAAAGTGCAAGATAAATGACTTACAAAATTTTCGGCATCGAATTTCAAACCAACAAACAAAAAAAAAAAAAAAACCCACAAAACAACATCATTCCCCCACCTTTTCATTTCAAAAAGCATCATTTTCAACTGTTCTAAATGCAGTCTATAATTTACTTCCCAACACTCTTTCCAAACGAACAGAATATCTCATCATACACTACATCATCAACCTTCGGAAAAATCCCCCTTTTTTTTTTCTCTCTTTTCCCCCTTCAGCTGGAATATTCTTCGAAAAGAAAACGGTTGGACGCGCGGGGTTGCTTAAATCTACGTCGATTCTATAAAGGTCGAAAGCGAAGGGACCTTTCAGAGTTCTGTAATTAAGCCCTGGGAAAAGGAGAATTAAAAATTCAGTTCTTTTCTGCAGGAAGTTGTTGATGCCGTCGAAGAAAGAGTTCTGTACCCGATAGGGAAAGTGCAACTGCGTCCATGTTCGAGACAAGATCGCATTCCTGTAATCGTAACTTCGGAACACGGGCGATAGTAACAAACTTCTTCGAAAAGGCACCCATTAAGGAGAGACGACAAGAAAAGAAAAATAGAGGGTATCTCATTATTTGGACTTTTGAGAGGTGGAGGGCAGATGGTGGATTCAAAGAAGTTGTCGATTTCGTCCCACGCCCCAGCTTTAATTCTCTTTAGAAACTTATTGGAGGTTTAATTTGTTCCCTGCTTTGAAACTTTTTCTTTCTTTTTTCGCCTCGGGTAGACTGTTTAAAATTCATCACGTAGTAGTAGTAACTTGGAACAAGTATTCCGGTCGAGAGTAATGTAAAGTTTTGGTTTCTTACCCATGTCCGACTGATGATATAAATTACTGCTATAATTAAGAGGGAAAAAAAAGCTTTTTTCTTTTCATATTACAGCTAGAATAATTCAACCTTTGATTGATGTTTAAATTTGAGTCATTTTTATTTTATTTTCTTGCATTAATTTATGCAGCCTTGATTTATACAAAAAAAAAAAAAAAAAATGATCTTGAATTAGAAATAGTAAGTTAGCGTTTCTCAAACTGTGCGGCGTGCCCTCCTTGGGGGGCGTGATGACTTTACGAGGGGAGCGCGAGCATATTAAGAAATAAAAAAAAAGATTTGTAAAAATTATTAAACTTACCGAAATTAAACAAACAAAATACATTCTGATATAATAAAAAATAAATTCCACATATACTTATAAATGTATCGGTGCTACACAATGTATTTTATAATTAATTTAGCAATACGAAGTTAAGAATAAGTTTAATAATTAGCAGTGACCCCATGAGATTGTCGTATATAAAATTATATACAAAAATTAACACTTAACTTTATAATTAGTATGGTTTATAATTAATCCCTAAACTGTCAATTAAAAGTTACGTGATTCGCTTCTAAATGCCAACCATTTACCACGTAGATGCATTTATGTGGTATATGGGGTGGGGGGGGGAAGGAATAAAGAACAGCAAAAATATTCTGAAATAAGTAAATTCTTCGCAAACATTGTCAAGGTCCTTTTATTGCATTCCAAAGCCTTCGGAATAATTTGATGGATAGTAGTGCAGAGAAAAGATCGTACTTCGCGGAAAGACGTATATAAACATCTGGGGGAATTAATGCTTTGATTGAACGAGACGTTTATATACGCCGGTGGCACTTAAGAGGTTAAAGTCGTGTCATAGTTTTAGCATCGAGGTATAGTATTATTGAATTCAATACATTGCTATTGTATGAGGGGTGTGTGATGAAAATCATGATTGAATATTGGATCACGAATATTGAAACTTTAAAAAGCACTGTAGTAAGTTATATGATTTTTGCTGAATCCAATGTTTTAAAATAGTTCGACTTGAAATGATTCAATGCTTAATTTGAAGGGGTTAACTTTTTTTCAATTTCAGACATTAATACTTGGAACAACCTAATATAGTTCAATACATGCAAACAGTCATTCTAAATAAAAACATTCGTAACTATTACTTTCTTTAAAAATGAATAATTTTTACAATAAAGTAGATTGACTTACTTTGTAAATTTCAGCGTTAAGAGTGCATTTTGAATTCGTTGTGACATACGTTTTATGTCATAACGAATTCCCTTCTTCCTCTATGAGAAATAAATGTTTTTGCAATATCAGAATGATTTTTTATATTAAATCTCTTACAGGATATAACAAAAGTGAAGCATTTTTTTGAAAGTTATATTGAGTTGTTTGTGATAAAAATAAACCACGCGGATTAATGTGGAAGACAATACGGGCCAAATTTAAGAAATGCTATTGAGATATTTTTATAAGTATACATTGTTAACATACTGCTATTATGTCACAAAGTATTAAGGATGATTTAACATTTTTATTAATTATAAGTATAATTAATTATAAAATCTTTAAACAATTAAATTCAAATGATTTCATTATGAATTAAGGGAGAATTAGATGCTTAAATGCACACATTGGGCTTTAATAAAATTTGGATTAGTTCAAGCGGTATCGTATATAAGCATTCAATTTTACAATTGAATATTTATATGTAGTAAATAATAATATTGTAATTTTCTTAAGGGATTAATAATGGAATTCGATGTATATTTTCAAATGAAGGGCGTAGTGGTTCAAACCACTCATTCACCGAGACAATTTCACTTGCTTAAGGGTTTTCACTTATCTGTGTTCATTTAAATAATTTAATGACATAACTTTTATCTCATCTTAAAATCAAACAATTCTATTTTTATAACATTATTACGTTAAAAAAAATCTTACATTTTTCTAAGATAAATATAATTTTTAGAGTAGAAAATAACAAATACTTAGTTTAGTATGAGTTACCAAACAAATCATATATTTACAATTTCCTTGTATTATATAATAAGATATTGAATTAAATAATTCCTTACAATATTTATTAGTTAAGCGTAAAAGTATAGAAGGGGGATTAATCAGAAAGCAAGAACCTAGAATTCAGAGATTGTGTGGTGAAATTTCTTAAATGGATTTATGAACCAGCTATTTTATATATAGTTGCTTTTCCTCTTCTTTTATTGACTCACCTATTATTACTTAACTTTTTCATTTTCTTAAGTAATACTAGAGTTATATTTAAAGGTACCTTAGACTAGAATTTTATTTACATGAAAAGAAGTGACAAAACGAAATTGAGTCAAGAGTGTTGATGAACAATAAAATGTAATAACTGTATGAGTTACAGGTATAAGATATTATTACAAAAAATTTATTATTTTTACGCGTGTGCAAAATAAAGATAACATAGGAATGTATGGGGAAGGAAGAATTCATAATAAACATTTGACTGGTTACCTCTACAGTAATTAAAAATTAATATTTCAAATTTTTTTATATATTTTGGTTCTAATTATAGTAAAGTAAAAAAAAAAATACTTTAAAAATAAATTATTTTATTCTTTTTAATCACTAGTGATTTGTATTATGATTAGATATTTAAATAACAGGAATTTGAATTTAGTATTTTGCTGATTTATTTTCAGATATTTATCCGTGTTTTTTTTTTAAATTGCATTGTAATTTATGTGATTAAAAGTTTTAATATTTACTTGTTAACTTCTTTTCAAACTTCCTTAGATTTATTTGCTTTTTTTTGATAAATGTTATGACTCAAAATAGTTTAATTTTGAATTAAACTTACATCTTGATTGCAGTTATAATTGATTTGAGTACGGGTATATATATTTTTTTCTTCGGTGAATCACATTTTATACCGTCCACATGTGTTTCTCGAGACTCGTTCAAAAAAATTTTCTTATGTAATTACCGCTTCATAATGAACAAAATATTTTATTAAAAAAAAATTAACTCTTTTAAAACACTGATAATACAATTTTCATTGTTTTAATTCAATTTAAATTTTAATGTAATTAATTTGAGTAATCTTAAAGAAAAACTTTAATGAGATAATTGATGTTCACATTATATACTAAGAAAACTATATTTAACTATACAGGAATGCTACTAATAAATGTAATTAATGCCATTTACACTTATAATAAAGTACATAATTTTCGAATTTTAAAAGTGTCATGCTTATTAAGAAATACTTAGTTTCTAATAAATACGTTAATGCACATATTTTCTAAATAAGGCATTTTATAATCATTAACATTTTAAAATTATTGCATATCATTTCTAATGAGTTAAGATATTAAAGTTATTATTTATTTTTCAGTGCTTTTTACTGCAGATATAATATGACTGATTTTAAGGACATATCTTAAAATTAACTGTGTTATTTATTTTAAAACATAAATGCTTTTATAAATTTTTCTAAAGACTATCATATAGAAATTCAGATTGAGTTGATTAAAATTTGTGTCCAAAAAAACATACGCTTTAATGAGTTTGATACATCTTGACTCGAGGCTATACATATGTAATGAAAACGCAACGTTAACAGTGCCATAAAAATGAATATTTCATTCAGAAAAATTATAAAAGGGAAAAATAATCAATAATATATTGGAATACATCTGACTCTCTGAAGTGAGTTATTAATCTTCTGGAAACTAATTCAAACAGTTTGTGGATATCCTACTGCGGGATTGCTCGCTATATACTTTTCAACTGAAAGTTAGATTGGTGTGATCCAGGGACGGTCAAAAATACTTGTTCAACAGCAGCCGAACGTGCTCCTTAGAAGAGAAATCTGGTGATTTCGCCAGTAAAGGAAATATTAAAATAGGACGAAGACAAGCAGCAAAATTGAATTCCATGTGCTCCCAGACAATATCCTATTGAAATATAGGCCCATGGGACCGTGAATGCAAGGCCAACACTACAAGGAATAAAATCTCGTTGACCTGTTGATTGGATTTTATATGTGACAAGGATAGGGATACGGTTATCACATAAAATAGCATCTCGCACACAACTTCTAGTTTTCTAACTGTCTGGTGGAAACAGCAAATTGAGCATCTCACTGCTGTACCAAACGTAATCACTGTTAAACAGGGCCCATTTCGAAACCAGACTTATTGCTGAAAATAATTTTATTACAGACCATGCGATTCCATATCAAATGCGTCTGGTTTCTTTTTAAACGCATCTGAATGGTATGCAACGGTTAGGGAACTATTTCAACCACTAGTATCTCGGTAACTTTTCGTATCATTGATAAGAATGCATCAGGGGATACACAAGCAAATATGCAGATTGGTCGATCTCGCTATCGTCTTATTCTTTCGTAGCTCTCAGACTATTACTGCCTTCTTAACGCGGTGTAAGGACAAGGTCGATTCATTCCTGTAAAGATAGTTAAATATCAGCATCACTTCGAACTAAATGTCGGGTGATCCTGTGATTTAGAAACCCTGTTCAAATGCTTCGCAAGTTGATCTGTGCGACAGTATACGAGAGTCGACCACATTTATGTGAAAGATATGACTTAACATTTAAATGTCCTTTGTTTTACATATCATCTCAAAATGCTTTACTGCAATCCTCTAGACTTCCAGTTAGTCTATTAGCCTCCAAATTATAATCAATCCAATATTCTATCGTAAAGCATGTGCAAACACAATACAATTTCTTCCTATTACAAAATTATTTCTTGGTGCTTGTTATGTTATTGAGTGGATGTTTTCAAGAGGTATATATTAAATGAGAAATGTCATTAATAATGAAAAAAAAGTATTCCGATGTTATTTTTATACGATATTTAAGTCTGTTTTTCGTTAATGTTAAAGAATCGGATCCGCGCGAATTTGGAACATTTTTTCAGATAAAAAAAAGGAATGAAAAATTAATATTATAATCAGGCTTCGCTCTCTTTTAGAGCATTTTTTAGCGTTTTTTATCATACTTCGCATTTCTAATCGACTTGATCCATTTTTTTCTGGTATAAAATGTGTTTCGCGTTTTTCTTCTATACCGTAATGTTAAATGAGCTGTACCTTCACATATTCAAATGAAAAAAACAAAACACATTATTAATGGAATATTTTGGAATTTTTAAAAACACTATATTGCTAACAGACGTATGAGCTATAATGTTGCAAATTTCCATGAAAATTGAAGCATTTTTCTGTCTGAAAATGTGTTTCGAGTTTAGTTCAAGCTCTTGTACTTTTCCGAAAACAGCCTTAAGGTATTCGACTACGCTCGGAACCGTGATTTTGCAAAAGCGTATAAATGGATAATATTTATGATAGTAGTGTCACTTAGATTAGAAAATGTATTTAAAATTGTCTTAAGAATATTATTACAATAAAAATTATTTAAGTACAATATTTTGACAAAAAATGAACATAGAATGACCCATTTTTAAAATATTCTCCTTTTGTGAAAAATGCTTCTATTATAATAACATTTTTCCTGTATATAGCTCAAACCTCTGTACAGAGGCTCAACTAGAATTTTTGAAATATATAACTTAGAAGTGGGTTTATCCATGTTTTACGACAACAGAGGGGAGAAATTTTAAGAAAAAATGCCGATAATTAATTCAATTGGTTGTAACTCTGAAAATAATGTGAATTTTTCAAAAGTCATAGTTGAGCCTCTGTACAGTGGTCTGAGCTATATACAGGCAAAACACATTATTATAATAGAAGCAATTTTCACAAAAGAAGAACATTTTGAATAAAGGTTATTCTAAGTTAATTTTTTGCCGAAATATTGTATTTAAATACTTTTTTTTGTCAAAATGTCCTTCAAACAATTTTATACGTGTTTTCTAATCTAAGTGACACTAAATATCATGAAAATTATTCATTTATGCACTTTTTTAAAATCATGGCTCCAAACGTAGTCGGATACCTTAAGAAAATTGTATCAGCACTCAATATGTAGTGAACGAGAGTTTGCTGTGGATTGAGGAGTAACTGAAGGAAAAGACATATTGAAGAATCAACAAATTTTATTTAAGTTAAATCAAAATCTAATGTGTTTGCAATTAGCTAATGGGAGCGAGATAACCCTAATTATTACTAAAAATGTTGCTTATCGTGAGTAGATGAGGTTAGACAAGCCCACGTGTTCAGAAATCCTATGCAGCTCTGAAAAAAGGCAATAAGACTACGAGCCTAAGGTACGTTGATATTCCACAAAGCAGCTTTCCAAAATATAATTCAAATTAACCTCTTAAAAGATCAATTTTTTTGTCCAAAATATTCCAAAAAGAGACACATGTTTTATTGCATAACACTAAGCATAATACTTAAAAGTATTTCGAAAATGGAAAAATTTTCTTTCAATTTTCAGTTTATAGTTTTCGCACTATTTTTTATTTTATAATTTAGGAACGCAAAAACTCGTAAATGTTTGCTTTTTATGAGTACACTCTAGATGCTATGAATAATGCTTCATATATTTTAAAAGAATTTCTCTCATACTTATAAAAAAATTTCTTGTTCATACCTCTTTACAAACAGTTGAGGATTTTGTGTTTGTGTGCATATATATATTCACACACAATTTGAAGCATTGTATAACACTAAATATTATATTAAAATGGAGACAGAGATAATAATACTTTTTTTAAATATCTTTCCATTTTCATTTCTTCTCAAGGAAAAAAATGCGCCTTGCTTTGTCAATCTCTATTCTTTAAGGAATACTTTCAAGAATTTAAATTCCTGCCTTCAAAGAAAAATTCCAGCCCTTACCACAAAGGAAATTCCAGATGAGAAGTATTTTAGTACCATGGACAAACAGCATCTCTTAAAAACGCTAGTACTAATAATCTCCCTGTAAGAATTTAAAATCCGTGCAAATCAAAGATAAAAAGAAGAAAATATCAGTGCGTACGGGCAATCCCTTTGTAGCAAACTTTCGGTAGCTCGTACGGTGTACGGGCACAAGTAAGTTAAGGGGTTAACACTATTTATAAGATTCCACTACTATTTTCCACCACAAATTCGTTTCACTTAACATAAAATGGTGACATTCATATACATGCGTCACAGTTCTTTCATTAAAAGTGGTTTTTGAAACTTAAACAATTCATTTAAATATTTTTCCCTCAGAGAATGAGTAAGAATACGTGAAGATAATCCGTTAAAACACCATTGCATTGAAAATGAAATTATTTATATATATAAGTTCTAAGAGTTAAGTGCTAATTTGAATGCGTATTTAATCTACTGAATGTGTTTTAATGCATTTATATATATTCACGGGTCCAAAAGAAAATCCACAATATGTGTTTCTACTCCTAATTCAGTGCTTCTCAAAGTTTGAATGTTTGCGACCCAAGATTCAATCAAAATTTTCATCGTACCCCCTCCATACAATAACATAGTATTTAATTCAATAATACTATACTTTGATGCTAAAGCTACAATACGACTTATAACTCTTAAGTGCCACCAATATAAACGTCTGGCTCAGCCAAATTTTTAGTTGCCCCGGACGTATATATACGTCTTTCCAAAGTACATTATTTTCTGTGCACTGCTATCCATAAAATTATTCCGAAGGCTTTTAAATGCAAAAAAGGACATTGACAGTGTTTGCGAGGTATTTACTTAATTCAGAATATTTGCGTATTTATTCGTTTCTGGTGGCATTGGGGAGCGAATCGCATTACTTTTAATCGGAGAAGTTAAGGAATTAATTATCAAGATAAGTGTTACAAAAAATCAAGATAAGGATTACTTTTAGTGACAAGACTCATTGGTAGTTATTTTGTTTTTAACTTATAGTATTGTTAAATTACTTATAAAATACACATTATGCAGTACTGATACACTTATAAGTGTATTATATCAGTGTAAAGGTATATTTTATTTTTTTATTATGTCAGAATGCATTTTGTTTGTTTATTTCAGTGAATTAATAATTTTTTTAAATAATCTTCGGTTTTTGACTTTTTAATATTCTCACGCCCCTCTCGTAGAGTTATCACGCCCCCTTAGAGGGTCGCGCCCCACAGTTTGAGAAACACTGTCCTACTTAATATTATTCTTAAAAACTTTGAAATGCTTTTATTTGCAAAATAAATTCAATAATGAAAAGTTTTAAATACATGTAACATTTTAAGACTTGAGGAAACTACATCAAACAATTCTAGTCACTTAAATTAAATGCATTTCTTCTCTAAGTGGCCTTCATATCCATTTTAACAAGTCACAGAACAAAGGCTAGTATGTAATTCCAAACTTTTTGCGTGGAAACAAATTTAAAATTGAGCACTGTGTTAGAAACTTTAATTTAATTCTTCTAATTGAATTTACAAATATTTATTCTATTTTTTCATTTTAGTAGAAATACGTATTTCCGAAATTCATTTTCCAATTTCTGTGATTCGAACTTTTGGCAAAATTTAAAAGTAAGTTATATAAAGTTAGTATGTGAAAGAGAAATCAAAACTCTATTAGCTTTCATTTCTTTTGAAATATATTTTACCTCGTAATGGAACTATAAAGGGAAAAACCCAGAAAATGATGAAGGTTTATAGGAAAAATTATTCACAAATAAAAAAAAAACTCTTTTGAGACAGGTTTTATTTGTGATTAAATTTCATGAAATTGATTTTGTCCACATTGTAAGGAAACTATTTAAAGAACTTTATTATAATACACTCTTTTTTTAAATGGATTCATGCAAAATAAGCTCTAGGAAAAATCAAAACTTTTCCAAGTGAATTTCTGTAATACGTAAATGGAAATATTTGGTATTTCTTTTTTTACTTTTGTAAGATAAAACTCGAAAGTAAAGTATATATATATATATATATATATATATTAATAATTTCAAAATTCTACTGAGAGAAACAAATTGCACATATATTTTACAACTAACGATTAAGCCAATAATTATGACTCAAGAGATCTCTTAGGTACTTTATAATTAATGTTAAAATAATCTTTCATCATTTTTTTACAAGTATATTTTGAAAGTTGATATGTAATTTAATTTTGATCTATAAAATCCAAAATTTAGTTATACAATGAGACTAAAAGATGATATTTTGTTTATTATTTATCACAAGTGTTCGAAAATAAAATAAATATATACTTGTGAGAATGATTAACATATGTATAATAAAGGCCTGTATTGTCAGATTTTATTATTAAAAATATTGTTCATATTATTATACCTATTAAAGGATATTTTCACCTGCATACACGTTTCAATCAACTCATCTACTTCACTGAGTTGAGTCTTATTATAAAAATTTTTACTTGTTCAGAAATTAATGCTGTTAACTGTTTTCAAATGAATTAATTATTGAACAATAATTATAACTATAAGGTCTCAGTCTGAGGCTAAATGCACTTATGCAACTGATTTTCAGCGTGATGCCATCACATTCGACAAAGGTAGCAGCTAACACACAACTGATCTGTAAGAGAAGGAACTGAAGCCATTTTCGGCTCATAAACTTTCAAGTTAGGGTCGAATGATCTTACGGAAGTCGGAAACCAAAAACCTTAAATAAACCCAAGCAAGATCTACTATGATTGTAGGTGTTGTTTCTGTCTCCAACAAAGACGTCCATAGACTAACAGCCAAAGTAACTATTTTAAATAGTACTAATGATGAACAAATATTGTGTCGCTTGATGTTTGGAGAGACAAAGCCAAATCCATTTCAGTTTGAAGCCTTGGGAGGGAAAAGTCGAAGATATATTAGACGAGAATGAGCATGCTATCGTTATGTGTGTGTGTGTGAATAGTACTACAACTTTTCACTGTCGTTATACAAGGTGTTGCCGAATTCGACCGGAAAAAATTCAGAGGAGTAACAGTAGAGGGGATGACAAATCAACATAGAACACGGAGTCGCATCACGTTTAATAGGTAAAAATCGCGATAATAATAGCCGTTAGGGGGACAATGAGCCAGACGAGAGGGTGGCCAAATGAAGGAAGGGATTTGATTGGCCGTGTGATAGGGTTAAAGAAACGTACACATATGCAATTTCCTACTTCTCCTGATGTTGCTGCAGGGTGTAGCGCCCACTGCGCACCAGAACATGTGGTTCATGCATAATGGTGCATCAGCACATTTTTCGATTCACCTCTATGCTACATATACCGGGAGTTAGATTCGACGCGGTGGACTTGTTCTTTTGCCCCTATGCTTCCTGGACCACAATCTCTTGGATTTCTTCTTCTGTGGCCACTCTAAATCGCCTGTGTATAAGATGTCGGTGGCTACAGTGGAGGATCTCGTGGCACGGCTTCAGCTGACATTGTCAGCATATCTGATTTGCCTGAAGGCGTGCGACAATATTTCGTCAGTCTGTATCGGTTGTTTTCTACGACCTACGCGGCAGCCACTGAAATTTTCCTGTGGCAGTTACTTGTCGTTGCGTTTCTAATGTCAAGCTACAATGCATTGTTCGTATTATAAACATACTTTACGTCTAATAAATGTATTTCTTAGATATTATTGATACTTTTCGTTCATACTTTTCATAATTATTTTTGTGAATTACTTCGGCTAAACGTGGTTTGCAACCCCGTGTTCTCTTTTGATTTGTCATCTCCGTGCTGCCTACTATCACCTCTCTGAATTTGTTGGTCGAATTTGGCAACATCCTGTATATTCCTAAGTGGAATTATCGCTAAAACATTAATATCAATTTATGTTGCAGGTATTAAGGCGCAACAAGCATTGATAATATTTTTACTTCATATACAAAATTTATCATAAAAAATAATGTGTAAATAAGTTTTTATACAATATGATATCTGTCCAATTAAAGCAAACTTGTACAATCCAAGCATGTTCATTTGTTATAAAATGTGGTTTGGAGAACGAGCTTGTAACTTGGAAGTTTATCAAAATTATTTTTAACTCGATTGAAAGTTTCAGTGTTCATCTCTTACACTTCTTAAATGAAGCACTAATCTACATTACATCTAAAATATGTAATTCGTTACATACAATCAAATTTGCCAGATATTGTGAAAAACAGTGGATGATGTCGGGTAAAGCACAAAACGCATTTGTGATGCGTGAGTTAAGTAATAAATTTGTAGAAAAACTTACTTTATCCGTTTAAAGAGTTCGTTAAAAATATTGACAGATATAACATTTAAGATATTCTTTTGAAGAACAAAATAGTAAGAAAAAAATCAATAAAGGGCTTTGTAATAAGTTGAATGCATACAGAGAAGGCGAAAAATGAAATATTTTTAGAAGTTAACTAAAAATGAAAATGAAAATAATATCAGATAAATTTTGTTTTAGATCTTTGCTAACTCTTCAATCTGTAGATATTGTAATCCGCTATTGTCACTCCAATATTTGAAGCATACATAATGATGTTAAATTTATTTTACCATTCTGAGGGGATGAAAAATGGAAGGATATTTTGTTTTCTCTGGGAAAATAAGCAATTTGAATAAAAATCTTGTATTCTACATTTTGGCTCAGTCTTTGGGAACAGAAAATAATTATGAGAGAAAAAGTGCCTATATAAATCTATTTTTTTAGTTGGTCAGTATATGTCAAAATACTGTTTCGTGTGGAAAAAAAAGATGTAGTAACAAAGATATATTTAATTAAAAAATAGAATTTACCAATTTCTGAGACCCACTTTATGGTACGTTGTTCTAATAAATGATCGTTATCATTTCTTAAGGTAAGAAATACAATTTTGAGTGCTTGTGGCTTTATTATACAACTCACAGTTATCATTAGCTCTTATAGAACAATTAGTTATTTTATAAAATAACAGTATTATGTAATGTATATATATATAAATACACCACATTTAAACTGGCATTTATAAAGCTAAAAATGTTTACATATAAAAAAAATTATGTATATAAACATTTTTATTAAAGTAGTGTTTTCAATGTGTACACAATAATCCTAATTTTCGAGCAAATAACATCAAATAAAAACTATTTAACACAGACGGGAAAATTATAAATAAAGAAAAATGAATGAATCAGTAAATGGTTTTAGATTTTGGAAAATAAAACTACTTTGGGGAAAAAAGTATTTTTCGAAAAGATAGAAAAAGTTTTTCCTAAAAAATATTTTCCTAAACTTCTCTTGTAAAATAAACTTTTGGATATCTCTTCCACAGAAGTAATTCATGTCATATGTATAAAATGTTAGAAGAAAAAAGTATAAAATTGAATTCTGCAAGTAGAAGAAAAATCTAAGAGAACGAAAACACTCCGGCTGATTAAACGGAAAGGACCATTGGCCACATCACATCTGCTTAAGAAATTATAGGCCCTGTGCTAAAGGATGGGTAAAATGGGCAAAGTTTTCCAGTTTTAACATAGCATTTTCGGGAATAAAAATAAGTTGATCTATGAATGTTATACTTCTTTTATAGTATTCTCCATCAATATTTTTAAACTTTGACTAGTAGATGTAATAGCTGAGTGGTTAAAACCGTGAACATGTGGCCTTCGGTGCTCCCGTCGAGATTTCTAATGCCCCTTAAGACCAGACATATGAAGGGGCTGAACCGCGTTAACCCCTTTCTGGAATTTTCCGAGCTGAGCTAGGGCAGGCGAAACGTACCATGCTCGCTCTTCTTTATTGTTGCACAGACACTGTGAATATTTACACTGTGCAATCGGCTTTTCCAAATTATTTCACACTGACTGGTATACCCGTTCTTCGGACGGGTAAATTGAAAAATTAAACAATACAGATTGAAGGATAAAGAAGTTTTTAATGAGTTAATTTCACGTAAATTGCAAATTATACGAAAAAAAAAATGCATATCTCAGCTGAACAAAAAAACAACAAAATATTTGTTAAATTTTAAGTCTGTAGATTTAATAGCTGATAAAAGGGATTTTTATTTATTTATAACTTCTCGTAACTCTCTTGTCAGTCGATTTTTGAAAACATCTTCCTAAGCTGATCTCTGCTCAACAAAAATAACACATTGTTACAAATTTTGTGTAATGAACGCTTAAAATAGTGTAAATAATTTATATCTGGAAGTGTAATACGTTAATATTTCTTTCTGTTGTATTTATTTTATGTTAAAATCTTGCAACCACCTCTCCCTTCGAAATCTAGTTTTATTATGAAATAAAAAAAATAGTAATTATACTGATGAAAGGAATAAATAAAAAGCAAGCGCTCACTGAGGCATAGCGCAGACAAAACAAAAAGGGAATTGTTTTGCTTCACACAAAAAAGATAGATATATGCTTTCGTGGGCTTTTTTGCAGATGGCCGAAAGTTTTCCTACTTTCTTGACAATTATCGTTATATTTTGGACACTTCACACAATATTTTTATAAATTATAGCCTATGTGTTATTCTGATGTATAATCTATATTATTGTAAAGTTTCATTAAAATCCATTTAGTTGTTTTTGCGTGAAAGTGTACCAAACTTCCATACAAACTTTCACGTTTATAATATTAGTAAGGATAGGCTTTTTTTTATGGTTTCGAATAATTGAAAAATACCACTTGATGGAGTTTTCTGCAAAAAGTGAACTTTCTTCTGTTGAGCACCTTCCTTCACGCTTGTCTGAAAGACACTATTGATAACATTCCCCCAACAGGGACGAAAACTAATCCAACACGTCAGTGTATTATGTGTAGCTCAAAGAGAAAAAAGGTAAAGAATATGAAAAGAGAAATAAGATTCTACAGTCCAGATTGCTATGTTGGGTTACGTGTAGTACTGTGTTTTCGATTTTATTATACACAATCAAATTTAGATTAATAATTCATAATCATTTTTGTAAATGCATGATATACAGTGCTTTTGCTATGCATTGAAATATGCATCTACATTTAAATATGTCTTTCACTGTCCAAGAAAAGGTATTAATTATATATAATATACGTCTAGAATTCGAAGGTATGTTTTACGAAGTACCGTAAAATCCGGCGTATAACGTGCACTTTCAACACAAAAGATTGAAACTTAAGGGTGCGTGTTATACACCGGGTATAAAAATATTAGCTTTAAAAATGACAAAAGAGGTGAGTATAAAAAAAATTACTTCTACACAAATCGAAATACTGTTTATTTAAAATAAATGGCATGCTGTATGAACTAAAAGTGTTGTAGTTCTAGAAGTATACTATTTTTTCAACATATTGGGCTATTTTTTCAATATACTCGAATAAATTAATTTAAAACATAAGAGCATTGCGCAGGTACAATACAGATTTCTTAGTAAAAAGGGAGGGTTCAAATTATACAGTGAATATACCTTAAAATTAAAAAATGCAGCTTGAAAGTATAGGTGCGCAATATATGCCGGTTTTTACGGTATACGGATAACTAAAAAAGAAATAAACTTTCTAATAATATTTGAATCAATATAAAAAAAAACTTTTCTTATAAAAATATATAAATAAATTATAAGAGAAAGGAAAAGGGATTGATTTGAACAGAAAAACTCTGAGTGGATTTAAAGCAGACATTCGTGCCGATTCAAAAAAGTATGCATTGATTTTATGTCATATACGGTGCAATTGAATATGTCATGAGGACTGGTGAAGAGAAAGAAAAAATTAAAAAATTCTTAAATATCCCCCTTAAAATTTTTTGACGGTAAGAGATTTAATGATATTTCAGTCCAATAAGAGTTAAAACTGTAAAAATATGTACTTTTCACTAGAGTTTAAATCTTTTCTTTAAAGGAAAGAAATAGATTTAGTTAGATTAAAAAAGCAATTTCACTGAAAAAAATCCATCAAATTGATTGAAAAATAAATGGTAGAATCTGTATTTTTTTAAAGTCTTTACTTAAAGACAGTATTTGGTTTTATTTTTTTTTTCTATAAAAAGAAACAGACTCCTTTTTTCCCCCTTCTTATGATCTTCTTTTCTCAGATAATAAAATGTTCTTCTTTATATTTTATAGTAATTTTTTCTTTGCTACATAAAATTTCAAGACCAATCATTATGAATTATTTTAAATTTTGTACATTAAAAGTATGAACTGAAGTGCCACTGATATGAAGAAGACTACAATAAATACGTAGTTTTCAAAAATGTCTCCTTTTGTAAAGAATAGCTATATGTCAACAAAACTATTTTTTCGAAGTAGTAAAAAAAAGGAGACGAAATCTGGAAATAATAAATGCACTTTTTGGAAAACATAAATAAGGATTTTAAGAATTGTGTTTGGAGTTGTTTTTTTTATAGTCACTAGTAAATCAATAAAATACTTGTATATCAAAAATGTGGAGGCAGCATTTTTTTATTTTCATTTCCCCCCTACAATTACAGTGACAAACGAATAAAAATTATGACATATAATGATGGAAATGTTTTGAGTGATCTTAAGGTAACCGACTACGTTCGGAACCATGATTTTAAAAAAGCGCATAAATGGATAATTTTCATGATATTTAGTGTCACTTAGATTAGAATACATGTATACAATTGTTTTAAGGACATTAGGACAAAAAAATTATTTAAATACACTATTTTGGCAAAAATTAACTTAGAATAACCTTTTTTCCAAATGTTCTCCTTTTGTAAAAAATGCTTCTATTGTATTAATATTTTGCCTGTATATAGCTCAGACCTCTGTACAGAGGCTGAGCTATGATGTTTGAAAAATTCACGTTATTTTCAGAGTTACAACCATTTGAAATAATTATCGGCGTATTTTCTTAAAATTTCTCCCTTCTGTTTTCGTAAAACATGGATAAACCGACTTCCGAGTTATGCATTTCAAAAATTCTAGTTGAGCCTCTGTACAGAGGTCTGAGCTGAATACAGGCAAAATATTAATACAATAGAAGCATTTTTTACAAAAGGAGAACATTTGGAAAAGTGGTTATTCTAAGTTAGTTTTTTGCCAAAATATTGTATTTAAATAATTTTTTGTCACAATATCCTTAAAACAATTGTATACATGTATTCTAATCTAAGTGACACTAAATATCATAAATATTATCCATTTACGCGCTTTTGCAAAATTACGGTTCCGAACGTAGTCGGATACCTTAAGCATTGTTCCTGATGAACAATTAATTTTTTTAGAACCAGTTTCAAATTTGAAATCTCAAGAGATCTTTCGGCTCAACGAATATTTAGAATGCTTCCAATTAGAGACGAGCAATTTTCCATAGAGTGCAGGCACTAGACATTTATAAACATCCATAATTCTCCTCATTCGAACCTAAGACCTACTGCCCAGAATCCAGCTTCACTACACACTATATCGTCTGGGTGGCAATTTTATAAGTAGTTAACATTTTTTAAATATTTTTTCATTTTCTCACTTTTCTTTTTGAACAGGAATTTATAAATTATACCATACAGGTTTTCGGTAAGAGTTAAAAATAAATACAATACTCAAGAACAGGACACTGAGAATTCCTTTTAGTAGTTAAATCCAATCTTAAACTGCTTTTAAACAAATCTATTAGTTACAGTGGACTAAATTCATGACGGTCATATGATAAAGGCAATCACGTGTTTCCCATTGATTAAAAATTGACATACTAGTAGTTCAACTTGTTAAGTTCAGATAACATTTAAAATTTGATATGACTGAGTAAAGAGTTCACTTGTTAAAATTCTTCAAACAGTTTTCAAAATTAAAAAAAAAACTTACATTATATGAATACTTTTAAATTAAGTGTATTTTGTTTAACTGTGTGCAATATTATATCGTTGACAAATATGTAATTTTAAAAGAAAGTTTTTTCAAAAAGCAAAAGTTGGCAACAGTGTAGCACATGAACTAATTGGCTAGAAACGCGTGATTACATTTATGATATAATTATGACGTCGAATTAATTTATGAGCTGATTGGCTGAAAACACATGACTATCATGTGACTATGACGTCACATGAATTTAGTCCATTGGATTAACTGAAGTTTATGACAATTTTACTACAATTATAAATGAATATATATTCATTTAAGTTTTTTTAAGCATGGTTCAAGTAAATTAAAAACTTAGGAATGCCGTAGAATTCTAAGCCTTGCTTCAGTAAGCTGAAAAGTGATAAATGAGGGAGCGATTTTCTTTTTTCTTATTTTATATATATTCCTGGAGTAGAAGCGAAAGTAAAATTCAAATGATCTTTATAATCATTGCATTTTTCTATATCCTTTTTCTCCAAATTTCAGTTTTAGGCATAACCGCCGCGAATGGCTTCCGAAATTGTAAAAGATATCGGAAAAACAATTTTCAACAGAGAACAATATAATGAAACCATTCTTTGAGCGCTGAGAGAACCGTTAGAAAGTTAGACAGAATAAAAAATGATGACATTAAGTTCGAACAAAAATAAAAAAAGAACCTTAAATGACAAAAATTCGTCTAAAAGGGAAGAATAAAATACACTGAATTCACATTTTCAGGAGGGTGTCTGAAAGTTAAAATAGTCCTGACCACATTTGTCTTAGTTTAAAGGCACTTTGTGCGACAGCCGTGAAACTTTGGGAGTCCACGATCAACGGATTCGAGCGACAGTGCTTTTCTTTTTTATTCTTTTGTACTCTTCTTTTTTTTAAGCTTGGAGAGTGAAATTCATACAAAATGACCTCACCGTTTGAAGACGACGAGGTTTTCGTGTTCCCAATCTGTCACTTACAGCTCAGGACATCCGAAAATATGTTTTAAATCCCATTTCTGCCGTCTGTCATCCTTACGCTTAACTACAAGTGTAAACATCACTATTTAGTTGTGGGTTCGACGTGAATCTTTAATGTTCCTGTCAACTTCAAGCGCCTCCAGTAAAAGAATAAATATGCCTCTGCGTAAACAAAAAGAGAAAGATTTTTATTGTTTACGGTGTCCCATAAACGAGAAGGGAAGGTTTGAGTAATCTTGTTAGTGCGTTCATAAGTTTCAGATGAATAAGAAATACGGCGTTGAAACTTTTTCAGACAAGTTCATTTATTAGAATTGAAAAAACAAATAAATGCATATTATTTTCGCAACAATTCAGTGACACAATTTTTGAAAAAAATATGTATATGGTATATATATTTACGCGATCAGTTGAAGAATTTCTCTCAGTCATAAGTTTAAATTTTTAGTACGTCTAAAACATGAATAAAAATGAGATTTATTTCAGATTAAACATTTTTTAAAGTAATTTTCTTAGAGCTTCTAACAAAAGTATGTTGGGAGATTAGGACTATATAACAGAAAAAATATTACAATTCAGAAATAAAATCCTTAACTTAGGAACGTACAGACCTGAATAAATATTAACATTTTTTAAATCTTTAAAAGCATAATTTTATAAAATTGCCATCCTTGCTATTTTATTATGATTCATAATTTTAAAATCCATCAAAAGTTTGATCGTTGCTTCTAATCAATTTCTAATTAATAATTAAAATAAGAAAAAAGTAAAGAAAAAAATTATGTTTTAGCTTTTTGGCGTGCTTTTCGCAAAGTTGTATAATATATTCCGTACACTTATACAGGTAAAAATGTTATTGAAGATCGATATATTATGCCTGAAAACTCCAGATTACACTCTCTTTATTTATTTATTTTTTTGTCATGATGTATGTTTGATCTGAAGGCTAAATAAAAATAAAAATAAACTTATTTCAGTTAGCGTATATCACATAACTGAATACGTAATATTTTTTAAAATTGCATTTGGCTGGTTCTTTTTTAGAACAATTCTTTGTTTTGCCTGTTAACCTCGTATTAATATATCGTACTGATAAAAGGTTTTTGATTTATTTTTTATGGAAAACATAGACAGACAGAGAGGCAAACAGTCACACACACAGAGACACTCACAGAATAAGGCATACACAAAGACAGAGACACAGTGAGACAGAAACTTACACAAATAGAGACAGACACAGAGTCAGATATACATAAGAACAGACACGGAGACAGATACTCATAGAGAGAGACACAGATACAGACACGGAGACAGATACACATAGAAAGAGACACAGATACAGACACGGAGACAGATACACAAAGAGACAGACTCGGAGACAAATACACATAGAAAGAGACACACAGTCAGACACACATAGAGCCAGACACGGAGACCGACATACATAGAAAGAGACAGACACTATCAGACAGACTGACGCAGAGACAGACACATACGCCCATACAGACAGATACACAGGCACGCACAGACGGACACACAGACAGATGCACATATAAATACACAAACAGACGCACATACATAGACAGCACATGCACATGCACACACAGACGGACGCGCACGCACAGACAGAAGGACACACACACACACAGACGCACATACAGACAGACACACAGGCACACATAAACGGACACAGGCTCACACAGACGGACACACATGAACACACAGACAGAGGGACGCAGATAGACATACACAGCGCACATTCAGATAGACACACAGACGGACACAGACAGACGAACACACACAAACACACATACAGACAGGCACACACACCGACTGCTTTCTTAAAGGAAAGAAAGAAGAAAATTAAATTAAACCGAAATACTCTGTTTCTTTTTTACAATGTACTATTCCCATTTTCTTTTTATTTGATATAGTTCTATAATGTGAAATATATTTAAAAGTTTACTATAATATGAAGGGAAACATTTATTTTTTTTTCACAGAATTTACAACATTTATCTTTATGTGAAATATATTTTAAAGCGTAATAGTTTCCCTTGATATATATTAGGAAATATTTCATTCTTTACGCTTCTCTCTTTAAGACCATCTCAACTTTTATATAAATAATTTTATTTACTTCTGTTTTTTTTCACATCCAGACTGAACAAGTAATGCGAAAAATTTATCTTGATTTTTAAAAACCTGAATTTAAAATGGTATGATGGTTTAAATTCCATTTTTAGACCATTATATATAAAATATGTGTGTTTTTACGTGAAATAACGAACACATGTTTTTTTATGTGTTAAGTTTCGTGGAAGTTTTTGTATCCTTGCATTTTGGTAAGTTATATTTTTATAACTGAATAAATCTACAGAAGCAAGATAATCGCATAAGAATAGTATGCCAATATATATTTCTGTCTCCTCCATTCTCACTTTTATTACGTTTTCTAGAGCTACTTCAACACTACTTTGAAATGAGATAATATTTTTTTCTAATAATGTTTATGTTCAAAAAATTTTAATTTAGTTTTTTTTTTGTTGTTGATTATTGAATTTATTTTTTTCCATAATGGGCTGCATATTAGGTACTAAGCCCTTGCAGACACGGAAAATACCCTAATGTGGGAGGCCTTTTATGATGGCACTACCTAGTGGTGGCTTTCACTAACAAATTTTGATGTGCTTTTGAATTAATTCTTAATTCAAGCTCTCGTCGGATACTGAATATTCCCGTGATTTAATTTTGCCGAGAGTGTAGCAGAGAACCAAATTGATATACCCACACAAGGGATCTTTTATACATACAACATATAATCATATGAGATATGAGTACCTGAAAATATATCGAATCCAACCGGGATCGAACCCACAAACTTCGGCATACGAAGCGCGCACGCTACCTCCATGCCACCAAGCAGACTTTTTGAGTTTATAGTTCGCACTTATCATCTTTAACCACAACTATGTTTAGAATTTATAGCTATTTTTTTTATTAAAATCCAGTAATTTCTGTAGGTATCATTACTGCTATTAATTTTAACAGGAGGGAGTTTTCTAAAATATTAGTAAACTATTTGTTTTAAAGTTTCCAAAATGTTTTATTTATAAAGTTATCTTTTTAACGCAAACAGCATCCAGCCCCATCAGTTAGGTTTCTACCATCCCTCATACAAACTGCTCAATGAAAAAGAATATTTAATAGTAAAATACAATCCTTTCAACCTTAAATTAGAAATAATTTTATTAATTTCATGAGATAATTTTGTATACAAAAATATATATGAATTAATAGCTTTACTAGCAATTTATAACTGTAATAGTCAGAAATTAGATAAATTTGAAATGTCAAAAAATATGAAATAGTTGAGAAATGAAGTCATTTTAATACTTATAGATATATGTAAAAATGAAAAACAATAGCAACACAGAAATATTTAAACAGATTTTGTAGACTAAACCAGTTAAAATATATCACAAGTACAATTTTTTTTATACTGATAAGATTACTGACAATATTCAGAACAGTGATTTTGAAAAAGCGTATAAAGGAATAACTTTTTATAATTTAAAATAGTTTTCAGAATATTATTACAATAACAAATTATTTAGATGGAATTTTATTGCAAAAAAAAAAAAAAATGAACGGGAAAAATGACCTATTTTCAAAACATAATCCTTTTATGTGGTATAAGGTTCTGTAACATTATTACATGTATATATGTCTGTGTGTGTACAAGGGCAATTCAGAAAGTAACCACTGAATCACTGTAAGAAACATACCAGGACAGAGAGGAAAAGTTTATTTACATATCAAACGTACAACTCTCCTCTATTTTTCCAACATAGTCTCCTCCATTATTTAAGCACTTGTCGTACCGTTTTACCAATTTACCAATTCTTTCTGCATAAAAAGTGGCCGCCTGCGATTTAAAGCATTGTGTCACAGCGTTTTTAAGTTCCTCATTGTGTCTCATACAAAACTGTCCGAAAAATGTTTGGAAAGTGTTCTGAAAGTTTGGAGATTGTGAAATTTTATAGGAAATAAATTTTTTCGTCGATTTCTTTTATAAGATCAGAATTCACTACAGACTGCCGTCCATTCCATGATTCCTCAGGGATGTTTGTTCTTCTGCTCTTGAAAAGGCGTATCCATCGATGCCTTACACCCTCACTCACAATGTTTGGCCCGTATATGGCACACAATCCACGATGGATAACTGCTGCTGACAGTTTTTTGGCCCAAAGAAATCTTATCACTCCTCACACCTTCCATTTCGCGGGATTTCCTATGGCGGCATACATTTTGTTACGTTATAACTAGCAAACTTTTGGCCCTGCGACACTCTCACTCGCCGACTGGATGCTTACTGAATCAGAGATTTCTCGTGCATTCGATTGAAGGTGCTCCGAACCGTGCATCCAGTGCCTCGCCCAAACGGTAGTTAGTTTCCGAATTGCCCTCTTATATAGTTACGAATTCCTTAGAGAGTATTCAATAGGATTTTTTTAACTTCCCGTTTTTTTACCTTTCGAACAAATGAAATAATAAAGAGGTTGTTTTTTTTTTGGTTAAAACTTCTCTACTGTAAAATATTAAAATATGAATAAATCCACTTGTAAAAAAATTATTATTCTTAGTTCAGATTCTATACAGAAGTCTTAGCTATTCAAGATGCAATATAGCTACGAATTTTGTCTAAAATAGTGTAAATAATTTGTATTTGGATGTATAATGCTTTTATCTTACAATAAATTAGATTTAATTTACGTTAAAATTGTAATATTCCCAAGCAACGCCGTTCCTTAAGTTATAATGCTGATTCATTGGGAATTTGGTGAATTTTGGTGATAGAGCCAAGTTGGCGCTAACTTTAGGGACCAATTTTGCGTCTTTGGCGTCCATTTTGGAAACTTGGCGATAATTTTTGTTGAGTTCGGGGCCCTCTGGATTCTTCTAGAAATTAAAAGAGAAATACCCTAATTTTTAAGACATGTGACGCAGGCGTGTCTTTCTTGAATTATCCGCGAAGGATATAAATAGAGAAATGCTCACCGAAAGTCAGTCAGTGTGGTTTTGACTAGCGATCATTTAGTATTGCTCTGATTGTTGAAGCAATTAGTGTTTATTTCGGCTGTTGAAAGAGCAATTGCTTGTAAATAATCTTTTATATACGTGTATTTTAGACACCGATAATTGTGTCTAAACGCTGTTGATGGTGTGAAGACCTTCTGAGATTTATTCTGCGAATATTACTGCTGAATCCTGTATTTCAAGGATTGGATTTTCGAGAATAAATTCTTATCACTCTTAAAGATCTGTATTGTTCTTTGCAACTAATTTGCATAAAATCCTCGATCCCCCGCTCTACGTAGCAATATTAGTACTGTGGAAGCATTTTTTACATAAAGGGAGAATGTTTACAAAATATATCTTTTTTTCTTCATTTTTTGCAATAAAAATTGCCTTTAAATAATTTTTTATTGTAGTAATATTCTTAAAAATTTTATATATATATTCTAGTTCAAGTGACACTAAATATCAAAAGAATTATTCATTTAAACCTGTTTGAAAAATCATGGTTCTGAACTTAATCATCATATAATGCATTTTTTAATAATTCTATTTTGGTAATTTTCACCACAAAATTTCACCATAAAGATATATAAGTCATATAGCTTAAGTTAAGCATTCATTGCTTGCTCCAATTGTGACTTAATTCCTTACAAAGTCAAATGAACTCTGAACCAATACTGGTTAAATTGCTGAAACTGAATTGTTAATAAGCTTTGAAAAGGTTATGATGGAATGAAAGATTCACAATGCTTAAAGGGAATTGAAAAGCAGTAAACACATTGGAATTGAATATTGTTCCTTTAGGCATATTCGATATGTGTTGCTCTAATTTAGAAATCAGTATTAATGGAATAGAGTTTTAATTCAGTCAATGATTTGGATGTGTTGATTACGGTATTCTGAACATATCCGAATAAATTTACATATATTTGTATAAGTTAGAGAGTTTCTAGTAATATTTCATAATACTTTTTTAATGAAATTTGATTTATTTTTCTGTCTCGATTCACCGAAGTATTAAGTAGTTTTTTTTAAAATATGTAATCAATTTTTTTTCTAAATTGTGAATTATATATATATATAATATGTAAGAGTAATTAAATTAGGTTTAAAATTAAATTCCCTATATAACACTTAAATTTTGTTTACCATTACATCTTAAGTATTAAATTAAACACCCAATTATTTCTCCGAACAGATTGTCAAAACAGAACACAT
>BMAV01008464.1:133024-162420 GCA_019973955.1 Trichonephila inaurata madagascariensis | reverse complement strand
TAATTTAAATGTTAATCGATAATGTAAATCCTCATAACTAGATAATTGTTATACACATTAAAGACAAATTCATAAGGTTTTATTTAATTAAAAAAATATATATATTTTTCTGTTCATTAATATGACATTTTAATCTTCCTGTCTAAGAATGAAACATTTCAATAAATTTATAATTAGGTTTAATCTTAAAATAATATATTACTTTATACAATGAAAGAATGATATTGAACATTTCTATTTAAAAAAAAATTAAATAGTATAAACTAAAAATGCGAATGTGTTTGAAATGTAAAATAAAAAGAAACTCAACATTTTATAAAAGATGTATTTAATTGAATTTCTACCAAACATTATTCTTTGAATGTAAACTTAAAAATGGCAAAGAAATCAAAAGAAGGTGAACTTTTGGAAAAGCTTAAGGAATCTCAACAATTTCCTGACAGCAGAATTTTGATCTTAAAAAAGTTTATCTTATTGAAACTCTTTAAACCGAGTTTTAAACGAGCTTCAAGATCTAAACTGCTTCAAGCAATCAAGAGTCGTGTTGAAAAACCTGAACAAAAACTTTATCTGAATCACTAAAAATGTTTTGACAGAAGGTTCAGTGAATCGAGAATGATTAAGTTCTATTTACAGAAGATTCTTCGATATGTCTCATTGGGAAAAGAAATTCGAAGATTTTGGTTCAGTTTGAGTTTCTTTTATTTCTTTTATCGCAATGATTTCTTCTTTCTTACGTAATTCCTCATAAAGGAATTCCTTAAAAATAGAAATACGGAGATAAATATAGCTTTTAAAATACAAAAAGAAATAAATAAAAGACGAATTTTTGTGATTTTATTGCTTGAAGTATTTTTAATAGGTTTTTGTAGGATCTTAAGAAGTTAAATAGTTTTATTGAGTTTTTAAAAAATATTTTAAAATGATGAGATTTTATGATTGAAAGAATAAATTCGAAAGGACAAAAAAGCTTAATACTTATTTTAACCATATATTAGATGACGATGGATATAAAACGTCAGTTTGTATAGTTTCCGATAGATATAACCCAGGTAAGCATTCTAATGTATAATTCAGCATATTATCTTTGAAGGAAATGTCATAATTTAAATACACTCGAAAGATAGTCTGATAAACTATTAAGGAATTCAAAAAGCTTAAGTGTAAAAAATTTTGCTTAGTAGAATTGTTCAATATGAAAAGAAATTAAAAGATTTTTATTTAAGGAATTGACGCAACAAGACTAAAATTTAGACAATGTGAATTTTTCAATGAATTTGTTTCAATTTTTGTTGAATCATGATCCCTTGCCATTCTCAAATCGTCTATCATTGAGGTCTGCCTTATCTATCAAACGTCTTCATCAAAAGTATTGTCACGTATTAGATAAGGAGCTTTTAATGAGTCTATAATACTATTCCTTAGTTTTTTCTTTGATTATGTTTAATTAAATTTAACTAATTTCAAAATATAATTAAATACGTTTAACGCGAAAAATCTTAAGATGAAACATCGGTTAACACGAAATAAAACAATGGTCCCGACAAACTACTAAGTATTTTCATGCAGTTTTTTAAACTTAGCACGAAGCGAAATCTCTGACCAGGAAAAAAATTTCCCTTCTTGGAATAAACAAATTACGGAATATATGAACTGGATAGGACAGTCTCAATTATGACATTTTTGGTGTCTGTTCAAAGCTAAAAAAATATCAATGAGGCAGCTCCTGACGATGAAAATGATGATGAATGATAATGCAGCTCCTGTTCTCATATCATTCGAAATTAGGAACGTCATGAAAAGTATGCGCATTTATTTAGACGCACATTCCAATGGTGAAATGAATAACAAAATGGACGATATCGAACAATTTGTTTACAATTTGATGCTAAAAGCAAAATGCAAAAAAATATCAGATTGTTTTCCAAAAACTCAATAAATGTTCAGTTTTTCAAACAATTTGAAAATTTTGTATTAAATTTCTTTAAGTTTTTGTGAATGCTTTTGTTTCATTAATTTTTGTTTAATATATGCCTATATACATATCTATGTAAGTAACATAAACTCCAATAAACTTAATTTTGTTCATATATGGTTTTTTTTACACGAAATTCTTTTAACACGAAAAATATTCAGTTTTGTTTTAAGCGATTTTCGCGGTATCTGATCAGAAATAAAAAAATTTACTATGCTCAGTGAATTCGAGTAATATCCTAAAAGAAACCCGGTCCTTGTAAGTTATTGTTAGAATTACTATTTATTGATGTCGCATTTAGAAGCTACAAGATGATGTGTGTGTGCAGACATGCCAACATTAAATCACGCTCAAATGACGAGAACGTTACTTAAGGTATACGACTACGTTCGGAACCATGATTTTAAAAAAGCGCATAAATGTATAATTCTCATGATATTTAGTGTCATTTAGATTAGAATACATGTATAAACCTGTTTTAAGGACATTATGACAAAAAAAATTATTTAAATACAATATTTTGGCAAAAAATTAACTTAGAATAACCTTTGTTCCAAATGTTCTCTTTTTGTAAAAAATGCTTCTATTGTATTAATATTTTGCCTGTATATAGCTCAGACCTCTGTACAGAGGCTCAACTATGATTTTTGAAAAATTCACATTTTTTTCAGAGTTACAACCATTTGAAATAATTATCGGCGTATTTTCTTAAAATTTCTCCCTTCTGTTTTCGTAAAACATGGATAAACCGACTTCCAAGTTATGCGTTTCAAAAATTCTAGTTGAACCTCTATACAGAGGTCTGAGCGGAATACAGGCAAAATATTAATACAATAGAAGCATTTTTTAGAAAAGGAGAACATTTGGAACAAAGGTTATTCTAAGTTAATTTTCTGACAAAATATTTATTTAAATAACTTTTTTTTGTCATAATGTCCTTAAAGCAATATTATACATGCATTCTAATCTAAGTGACACTAAATATCATGAAAATTATCCATTTACACGGTTTTGGAAAATCCCGGTTCCGAACGTAGTCGGATACCTTAAACAAGATTCAAACAATTGGCATTTCACTCTCTATCTCAGGTGTTATCCTCCTTACTCGAGGTTCATCGCCAATAGCCATCTTGTTGATTCGCAGCTCGACGTAAATTAAAAGAAAGTACAGAATAAACAGGACTAAAAAAACTTATCAATATGATAAATGCTTGATGATTTTCCATGAGTCATAATAATCTCATTTGTAGCCCAGTTAAACTTTCCTCAAACTAAAAGCAATTTTTTACATTACAAACAATTTGTTATTTACATGGAAAGAATGAAAGAAATGGATTAATGCAATAAATACATGTACATACGGACTAAATTTTTTGTCTACTTTTCTTCATATATTAAGGCTAAAAATAGTTTTATGAAATTAAATGTAATTGGTTTGAGAGGAATTATAAAACAAAAAAGAGATACTTCAAGAGTACTTTAAAATCTATGAATCCTAATTCTTAGAAGAATTTTGAATTCTTTTTTAAGTATATTCTAAATTAAGATCTTTATTACTAGGCTATGACACGCTATTTTATTTTCATTAAAATCTCCTTTTAATCCATAGAAAAATGTATTAAGAATGGGTTTTATTTTATTTAAAAGACAAAATATTTTATTGTAAGTGCATGATATACATTTTCCTTATATCAAAGTGATACGCATTCTATCCATTTGGTCGACCAAGGAATATGTTTCGTAAAATGAATGTAATGAAAATGATTGGATTTATTGTAAAGTAAGTCAAACATTATTTATACCTAAATTTCAAGATATAGATCCAAAACCGTCACGGTATTCCCATCACATTGTTGGGGCAGGTCCTCTCTTAAACCTTTCATGGACCAAGCGATAATCAATGAGAAGGGGCAACAATCGAACGGTCACATCAAATGAGGGCACACTAATTTATGCACGGATGTATGTCACCAAAGATATAGTGTGCCAGTCCTAACACAGTAATGGAATAGCTAACCTGCTCCAATGGCAGTAATGCAATTATCTCAAATATTTGAAGCAATGTTTAAGATGGCAAATGCAAGTCTAAAATGCAAAAATAAACAGATATATCATATTTATGTAGTTATTTTTACCAGAATTAATAAAACAATTCAATAATTTATATGGTTGAGAATTCAAAACTAATATTTTATATTCAATTCTTAATAATATTATAAGAACTGGGAATACTGTTATTACCAAAAAGTACAACTAGTCAGTATATTTTTATTAAAAAATATATAGCATAATGCAAATAATACTAATTTTAAGTAAAATAAATATAAGATTTAAAATGTAATAATTTTTCATTAGAAAAACCTAAATCTTTAGTAATTTCCTTTTAAGCAATTAAAATGCAATTCAAAGTAATTAAAAAAATTATTACTTAACGTTTGGAATTATCACAGATACATAAATATATATTTGTTAATTATAAATTCAGAAAAAAATTTCCGTGAGAAGGAGAAAAAACCAGTTTTTGAAAAAATTTACAGGAGAAAACTAAAATTAACTACTAAGATGCATTTAAATTGATTAATATGAGGCAATTTAGATTTTTAAGACCTTTTTTGATTCTTATTAAAATATATTCATTAGAGCGTTAAGGAAAATAGTCATCTTAATCTTATTTAATGTTAAAAATGTGTAAATTTTTTTCAGTATTTTATTTCTTATTTCTGTTAAACTAACAAATGAAAATTTATTAGTGGGCTTAATACAGTAAAGGATTCACTATAACAAGTTATCAAAGCCTTTCCAAATAATAACCTATTTTCTCATATTTTATCGAATTTCATAAGATAATTTTATTTTTCTAGCTAAAAAATAATGTATTACTAATCTCACTTGAGACATTTCATTAAAATAGAATTTTTAAGTTTATTCTTTTTAAAAATTTGATAAAACATATATTTAATTACTTATCTCACTTTTATATCTGTTTACTTAACTAAACTGTACATACATATACTTTGTAATAATTAGTTAAGCCGTAATTTTAGAAGGATATTTAAACAACTTATTAGTTTTATCTTTTTAATTTTCATTATGGTCATCAGAACTGACACTTTAGTATGATTATCTAAAGCATTACGAATTACCAAAGTATTTAAGACACATTTTTAAATAGGTTCTTGTACGTAGATTTTTACACTCTTAAAACACACAAAAATTTAGTTGATCATGCATATATATATATATATAAATTTTTGAGAATTGGATATTTTCCGATTAACTTACCAAGTTGCAATAGGGGGAAGGTTGGCGCCATCAAACTAGTTTAACCCCACTTATAGGTCATAAGTCTGAGGTTGCACTTGGATATTTTATAAATTTCTATTTTATAATTTTGTTTGAAAACGTTGGATTTTTATCTTCTATATTCGCCATTGATATTTTGAAATGGGATTTAATGTTATAAGATTCATATATATTCAATTTTTTAATTGATTATTATGTTGTGATTGAATTATATATATATATATATATATATATATATATATATATATATATATATATATATATATATATATATATATATATATATATATATATATATATATATAAAATAAATTTGTATAATATTTCAAAAACCAGAATTAATAGATAATGAACATAACAAGAAATAACGTAATAAGAATATAAAAGCAAAACATGAAGATTGAAAAATATACTAAAAAGGAACTATAAAAAGAACCTAGCGAGTCAGAATGCAATTTCGGACTTAGGACCGAATAAGTGGGTTAGACTAGTTTTAAGGCGCCAACCTTCCCCCTTTGCAACTCGGTAGGAAAACCAAATAAAAGAAACAAAAATTTAAAGTATATAAAAAATTCAAAGTATATAAAAAATAAACAAAATTCAAAGTATACAAAAACTCCCAGAGAGTATGATAAAACCACTGATTAATATTCTGAAACAAATTCTCCCCAATTTCTTAAAGCAGAGAAAAAAAAATTATTAAACGAAATCTTCCTACTTACAGATCCCTTTCCAAGAGAATCAAGAGTCTTGGGTATCTCTGAACGTATCTTTTGAACTACCTTTTACACTAACGAGCATAGATAGATATCGAGATAGATGACAATCAATTTTGGTAGGCTTTGAATTGGTTGATTGTCAAAAATGTAAATTTGCTAGGTTCTAATTTGGTTGGTTGTCAAAAATGTGTAAGATGTTTAAGATGTGTGTGGAAAAGATGTAAACTGTGATATGAGTGTTATGATATAATCTTCACAGCAAGACCACTAACATGCTGACTTTGAAATCCTATTGTTGTGTGGTGGATTTGGAATCAGAAGTAGCAAGACGACTAATATATTTGTGATGAATATAAGTTCTTAAGAAGTTAAAAGGGTATTCATGATCTAAACAACATTTAAAAATTTTTTGATATTATTAAATTTATCGATTTTGTGGGTAGTTAAGTTATCATTTCTAAATAAAAAATTCAAAATAACATTTCTGTAAATTGATAAATGCAAGTTACTGTTCCATACAGGAATTTTAATTATATGGAACTTAAAAGAATCTCTTTTGTCAAAAATGTTACTGACTACATTATTGTTAATTAGATGCAAATCTAAATCCAAGAATTCTACCATATTAGAGTTAAAGTTTGTTTTAAGGAGGTTGAGATAGTCAGGGTAGAATGTAATATTTGGTTTATATTCATTATTTTTACCAAAAATTATTAAATCATCTATATAACGATAAATCAAGTAAGAATCATTAACAATATGGTCAATTTCAAAAAAATGTAAATACAGGTTCGCTAAACAATTACTAGCTGGACCACCCTGAGGTAATCCTTTGATCTGTTTATAAAGATTCTGATTAAATGCAATGAAATTCTCTTTTAATACGAGGTTAACAAGAATATCGAATTTCTCTTTTTTCATTGAAGTATATAGCTCATATTTATCATAAATTAACTGTAGAACCCGAATCATATCATCAATATCAATAGAATTAAAAGGTCCTCGAAGTCAAAGCCATGCATGGAAAAATTAACACATCTTTAGTAACTCTGGCAATTTCTAAGCTATTTTTAATTATTGCCGTGTTTTGTAAATTATCAATTAAATTTTGAAGAAGAGACTGTAAGATCTTACCAGACCTCGTGATATATGTATTGTACCCATTAGTGATACTACGAAATTTTATAGGGCTTTTATGAAATTTTGGTGTTAAAAAAATGCGTGGATATTTAATATTATTTAGATGAATATTCAGTCTTTTGTTCAAAGCTAAAAGACGATTATCATCTTCTCTATTACTATGAATTGATTTTTGAAATGCATTATTATTTAAAATGTGATTATTTAATATTTTACTGTAATAATATTTACAGATTATGGCATAATTAGCAGAGACCTTATCAACATATGTAATCACGAAGTCTTTTTGGATATTTTCTATTGATGATTTAAGATCTTTATACATAATTCCATTTTCAACACTGAAATCTAATTTTTGAATTTCTATTGCTACATAAGATCTAAATTGATTAAAAGCCTCAATTGGCATCCCATATTTAAAAGCAATTTTAAGGTAGAATTTATCTAAATCCTTTTTGATTTGTTTCATAACATTAGATTTATTTTTTGTGATCATCAATCTAAAACCAGTACCTTTTTCCATAAAATTTCTCAATAAATCATCTTTCACGATGCCAAGGTTTCCCGTGACAACGTGCTGATGGTAATCATCAATATAGTCCCGATATAAATTGCATTTACATGATTCTGTACTAAGGAGCTCCGAGATTTGATTATAATTAAATATAAATCTACCAAGTTTCTTGTTATATTTGAAAGCCTTTTTAATAATAATATTTTTAATTGGAAAAAAGGATTGATATTTTTGAAATATACCAGAAAAATTAATTTTGTTAAAGGATTTATTCATAAATAATAATGTACAATATTCTATAGTGTAACTTTCACTTGCATCTAATTTAATATTCATTTTTTGTACTAAATAATTGTGGGTCTCGAATCATATGCATACCATGAGAATCCCTAAGATTACATTTGTTTAAAATATCTGTCATAATTTTAATTTCAGTTTTATTCATGCCAAACATAAATGATTTAATTAATCCTGTGTTATAGTTATCATCAAATTTATTAGCTAATTCTAACATAGATTTCCTGAGGGTTGTCATGTCTCTAGTAACTCTTTTTTTACGTTTAGCTCTTGAAATTCTCGCAATACCAATTTTATTACTATTACTATTACCAATAGATTTATCAAAATTCGAAATATATAATGAAACCCTGGATTTATGTTTAAAAGATGGCAAAACATTTCCGCCATTCCAGACAACATTCAAACCATAAGGATAATATGATCTAAATGAACCTATATAAAAGTTTTCGAACCATAGTCTCTGTTTAATGTTAGGTACTATTTTAAGTATATGTACAGTTATGTTATTGAATCCATGTTTATTAAAGTGCCCTATCTCTATCTTAGCCTGGTTTTTATTGTATTCAAACCTACTAGTATCAGACCCATGTTGATTCAATTCAATATTGATCGTGTTTGAAGTCTGACCTATGTAAGCGAATTTACAAATATTGCAAGTCATTTTGTAAACACAATTAAAGTCTTACAAAATATATATCCTGCATTAATATCTAACTGTTCCTTACTCATCATGACACACGCCTTGCATCTCTTATCAGTGCAAGATTTGAATTTTAGTTTTAAATCATGGATATCTCTGAAAAACTTAGTTTCCAATATGTTACTAAAATCCTTATCTCTTTGTTCTTTATTTATACAATCTAAAACATGAATATTACGTTTTGCTGTACGAGATAAATTCTTATAAAATTTAGAGTTCCAAAAAATTCGAGTTTTAAAAATTCTACCATCGCAAGCTTTAGAAGGAAAAAAATTCTGATTTTCAAAACAACTCACACATTTTTTGTATTTTTTAAAAAAATTTTAGTTTTTTTATATGCCAACTAATATATATATATATATATATATATATATATATATATATATTGTCAGACAGGTATGTTAAAATTATAAAGATTATGAAACAGACATTCCAACACTTAAGAATAAATAAACCCTCTTCCCGTACTGGGAATGCTTAAGAGGTATTTGTTCTAATAAAAATGCTTGAGTATACAGGATGAAATTAATGAAAAATCTTAGACATGAAGTATTTAGAGCTGTGAATGTTTTTTGAGTTCTCTCGAATTAATCTCGGCCATTCAATGTGGAAACCATTGTTAAGGGAAAGCTAAGAAAAAACATTATTGTTCAATGGGATTCACGTCAGATGATTTTGGTGGCTGAACCTGACTAGAAACTCACCAAAATGTCCCTCGTTTACCTCCCTAACTGCGCAGGTCTTAAGACATAAAAAATAATTCTCTTGGTCAACACCATCACCCACAGGAAACACTGTTGTCATGACGGAATGAGCCTTTTTTCAATTATGTTCACATAGCGCAGAAGCGTCATGGTTTGTTCAATGTAGATGATGGTCTTAATGCGCCATAGCATGAAAAACATCGATCTTTCCCACCCCAAGATTACCATTGTCTTGTATCCAGTCTACTATGCACCCGGTGTGCCAGGGCTTTCAATGGAAATTGGCATATTCGCCCTTTTCCGTCAATGTGATTCATCGAACTAGGCGAGTTTCTTCCATTTTTCTGTGTTTCAATGCCTATGATCAATGGCCCTTTTCAGACGTGTGATTAGGGCATCGGCTGCATAAGCACATATGCAGCAGTGTATGCTGTACATGGTCTTAGGGCACACTGTCTAGATTGCCACTATTATAGTTGATGTTGAAACTAGCCGTAACTGCTCTTTGGGTCTGGCGAACAATAGTTTACAGTCTTTGCTTTCTTCTGGATTCAATGTGCCAAGACCGACGAACCACTGGTAGGCAATATGTCTTTCCACCATCCATACATCACTTACGATGAGTACACACAACGACTGCACGTGGGCAATCCGAGAAACTTCTTTTTACTGAAATGAAGGTTCTCAGGCATCGATCACAAATGGTTTGATCGATAAAAATATCAATCGGCCATAATCAGATCAGATTTTCAGATAAATCAGATTTTTTTCTACTCCCATTAAACTTTTATTTGTAGTATGACTTGGGTAAGACATGTGGGCTTTATATATTTAAGCATTAGCCGCGCTTGTGATGAGCTTTTGTCTCATGGCGAATTCATTTTCTTAAAGTACGAGTGGTCATAATGTAATGGTCCTTCGGTGTAGGCCAATATCGCTGGAATGATTTTTTTTCATTTTATATATTTTCAGGGAAAGATGAATATTTTTACACATGGTATGTGAATATTTTTTAAAAAAATATTTTTTATTGATTCATATTCATTTGTCAGCTATTTTATTATGCGTATTCTGTTTAGGTAATTATGCATATATTCAAATTTATTCTGCTATAAAATGTGTTACAAAAATTGACATTACTAGAAACAAACACAAATTATTTCCTAAAATGGATTGGCTGATTGATAATTTAATAAATTTATACTTAAATGCAACACATGAAGAATGTTGATCTTTTCAGTTTCTCTTTTTCAAATGTTAATGCAATTTTGATATTTTCCTGGGAATAATGGTTGTTTTTTGGCAAAAGCAATATTTAATGAGATTCTGAGGCATATGATTTTCTTACCCTTTCATAACAAACATTAGTTTTTCTTTTATTTAAAAGAATCCATGTCACCTTTATTTGAATCAAAATTTCAATATATTTTTGCCATTTTTGTGTCTGTTTTAATGCTCGTTTCTCTTTCAATTCTTGATTTTTTGCAATACGTTTATATAAAATATTTTCTGTATTCTATTGTTTAATACATTTTAAATTTCAATGCTGTGAAAAGAAATTTAATAAGCAGATAGTGAAATAAGATTTCAATTCTGTGTCCTTAAATCAAATGAAATTTAAAAATACGGAAAAACAATTTTGAAAGGTTCTGCAAATCTAAATTTATCAAATAAATCTGCAAATCAAGTCTAAATTTACGAGCTTGATGCAGTAGGTGTAAAAATTTGTATAAAAGAAATCTTACTGTGGAAAAACGTTTAGCTAGTTTTTTTTCATTTTAAACTAAGACATAAGTTTTAATCTTTTTCAAATTTTGTAGAAGATTTAAAACAGTTTTTTTATATTTAGTAAAAAGTTTTAACTCATACAAGTTGAATAAAATCATTATCATTGTTCTATTAAACATTTATTTGTCCGAAATGTTAAATAGATGGTCACTTGGATTTGGCGATATTATCTATTTCCCATGGTGAGATAACCAATTCATTCTGGCAGACTATAATTTGGTAACCCTTGTATTTTGAAATGTGGTTTTATGCAGATAATGTCACGTGTTCTTTTTAATCAATTGAGTTTGGTTATTAAAAATTTGCAGATATATTTAAAAAGACAGACGATTTTAAAATTAATAATTTCATCGTTTGCTTCTTCGTTTTTATTTTTAATTTGTTCGTGCCAAAACTTCAGGAAATTTTATTCAGAATATTTTTGGGGAATTATTTACAATTGGAATTTCATGCGTTTCGAAGTTGATTCTTCAAGTTATTCTGAACCATAAGTCTGAAATATATGATTTAGGATTTTTTTTAATAGTGATTTTAAACGCAAGGGGAAAATATCTGTGATCAAAACACAGGTAAGCCTTTTTGTTTAATTTTCTAATTTAGTATCTTCTTTTAATTGAAAGGAATAAAACTTTATCTTAATCCATTCTTAATTATTTAAAAAATATATTTTTTAGATTTCTCGTTATTGTTTTTTTATTTTCTTCGAAAAGATTCTACTTAATAAACTCTAGGTGCATCAATCGCTATATATTTCGACTAAATTAATTTTATTTTGAAGTTAGTGCATATTTCTGAAGATCGTATCTATTGAGAACGAGTTATAATGCAATAAAAATCGAAGTTATTTTTGTATTTTTCGGAATTATGCATCAAAATAGTAAATGGAAAACTATTTTTTAAATTGAGTATCAAGTGTTACTTCAAATAAAACAGCATCTTAAAACAATGCAAAGGAGGATTCAGACATTTTCCTATTATTAATTAATCCATATTTCTTAACACTTATAAGACATTTCATCATTATTTTTATTGTTTTGCTTTCAATCAAACCTTCGTATTTTAAAGTATAGAATAATCTTTAAATTGAATTGACTGTCTTTATGATGGTGCCTGTTCAATTTAATGAACGTAAATAAGAAGAATATGCTTATCTCAATTTCCATTTTATGTTAATGGCTCAAATTAAGCCAGATAATTCTGTAAAAGTTGTAATCTTCGGAATGGCACGTGTATTAGACACTTATCGCTAATTAAGTTTGCAATAGGTAATGAAGGTCTAATCATGGTTGTTTAATTTTCTTCGTAATTAAATTTAATCGAAATAAGCTAGATAACTGAGTGTATTTCTTTAATTTCTTAAGAAAAGAATAAAAACCATCGCGGAGATAAGTGAATTATCTATTCTGTCCCACTAATCGAAATTTCTGATCAATCTTGCTAATTTAAAACAGTGGTTCCGATGTTTAGCTATTGTAAAAAAATTAATTAATCTGGAATTAAACAATTATTTAAAGAAACAGCTGATGAGCAATTGATGCTTAATGTAATAACTAAAACATTTAAAAAAATTTGTATGGATATTTGTTTGTAATTTTTTGAACTATTTATTGACGGAAATTTATTTAATTTTTGAACTTTTTTTGAAATATTTATTTTCCATTCATACATAAGTGGAACAAAGAAATCAGTAAATTTGGAAAGTGGAAGTAGTTCGGTACTTACGTATTATTGCAGCCGTGTTGGCGACATTACGTGAAACGAAGCATATGGTTGTCAATTCAGCACGTACGACACGTGTGAAATCAGGGTTGCCAACTTGGCGAGTTATCTTGAATTTTGGCATTGTTGCGATAGTACGTATGAACCAGTATGGTTCTTAAAGAATAAAATTATTACAAATGTTGAATATTCTTCTGGATATTTTTTTGCTATCCGTATTTTATGTTCAGAATAGTAGTTAATACCTCCCCAGCAAACACGATATACCGTAAAATACGGTGAATAACGCTCCTTTTAACACAAAAGTAAGATCGAAATTTACGGGTGCGTGTTATACATCGAATATACACACAATAGCTTTAAGAATAAAGAGGAGATTAGAGGAGAATTTTGCACAGACCTAAATACAGTTTATTCAAAAGAAATTACATGCCTTACGAATTCTCATTATAGAATAACATGAACAGTTCTTCATATTCGTTTTCTGTTATATATTCAGGCATATCATGGGATTAATTCTCTGCGTCCTTTTCACTTTCCTTGTTATTCCTAATCTATAAATAACATGTCATCTTCCATTTCATCTATATTGTTAGATATACTACAGTTCCAAATGACTTAATAATTATGTCAGGTTTATTTTCATTCCGTGCTTTTATTATCCTCTCGCATAATATTTCTAGACTTCAGAAATATTAGATCATTACACATGAACATTTCAGGTTTCATCGTAAGAAAGGATGCGTGAAATATGACGAATATACTTAAAATTTAGAAACTGCACTTAATGAAATTATGGGTGCGTGGATTTTGCCAGCTCACGTAAAATACCGGCATTAACAGTAATTTAAAATTTAAAACACATATAAAGTATTTAAAAGATTTTTTTAAAAAAGACTAATTTTTCCCTTAAAATAAATTTTAAAAACCAAATTTTTTAAAATTACATCTTGTAAGAAATAGTACTTTTGATGCTTATTACATGATTTTTGAAAACTATTATCATATAAATACACTGAAGGATCACTGAATTAGGGATACCTACTTAGTAATGAATTGGGCTTCCTCTGGCCTTGATAACAGCTGCCACACGACGAGGAAAAGGTTCAACAAGTTTCTGGAAACGTTCCAAGGGAATGACTTGCCAAATATTGCCTAAAGTTGTCCATAATTCAGTAAAGTTCGTTGGTGCTGTGTGATTTCATTTCACGTCTTGTTCCAAAACATCCCAAAGATGCTCAATAGGATTTATGTCTGGTCTTCTAGGTATATAATTTATGACAGAAAAGTCAGAGGAATGTTCATTCAACCAGCTAGTAGCCAATTGGGACTTGTGAGAGGTATAGTTGTCTTGTTGGAAAACTCCATTACCGTGCGGATAATAGAACAACATGAAACATATGGTGAAACGAGCGTTGCACAGTCTGTTTACTGACTGTACGACTGGCACCGTCATTCAACTGGGTGGTAATTTAAGCAAATGTTTGGCTTCCCTGGCTAAATACAATACGCCTGAGCCGTCTTTCCTCACGCACTGTCAAGGTTAATTGTCCTTTGCAGTTTGCCCGATTGCTAGTTTTTTGTCCACCATCCATGTATTCTTGACACTGTCTACCTTGAAAATCCTAACTGTCTGACGATTTCGAATATTGAATGGCCCACGTGTCGCACACCTACGATTTGTCCGCGATCTAAGGCCTCTAAATCGGGCAGTTTACTCATACTAGCAATTCCAAAAACTAATTCAGAAGAACCATAGTACGCGCTGTGTATGCAGTAATCAGTGCGCTCTCACTTGTGCATAAATGATGCGCAAAGCTACAGAATTATCTTGGTCCTTGCTATCCCTAATTCATTGGCATTTCAGTGTATATTGATGTAAGGCCCTAGTTTGAAACCGTTATTACTATCATCACTATATTGATGTTATTAGAACAATGGTTTTATCATAATTTCAATATTCATTTAATGACTCTTGATTTTTTAAGGAGGCTTGATATAATGGACTTTATCTAATTTGATCTAACATATCTATCTAATTGGGGCTCTTGCAACAGCATTATTTCAATGTAATTAGGCTAATTTTTAAGAAAATAAGTAAGAATCTTTTTTACCCAGTGTTTATGATTATTTGAAGATCATGGAGCATACAATGTCACAAGTGTCCCTTAACAGTAAGCAAGTTAATGACGTAAAAAGGTGAAGAAACTGAAAAGTGGACGTAAAAAGTTTCTTTACTAGCTTATGTCGACGCACTCTTGGTTGGTGAGATAAGGAGCTGCTAAAAATTCTTCGTGTAGAGGGGTTGATGCACATTCAATCTGTCTAGATTTAAAATCTTTTACTGACGTAATGTGGAAGCTTGATGATTAGGGTGCCAGCTCATTTGACGTCCTGATCACTTGATCGAGGGTCAAAATTACGAGGTTCTTCACCAGAAACACACATTCGTGTAGCTTCAAAGTGATATTTTAACACTTTATCTACCACATTATGATTTACTGCAACTTTTTTCCCGAAATATTTTTTTTTTGGATCACTGCATTGAAAATAAGGTGATATACATAAATAAAATACTCAGCTTTGAGAAATTTAACTCGTCAGAGCTAATTAATTAAATTCGAACTTTAAAGTACCGTCAGCACACAAATGTCTCCAATATTTTCATAAAATGAAAAGACCGAATGACATTTTTAAAGCAGTTTTAACTCTTAAAAATTCTAAATAACCACAGAGAATACTAATATTTTACAGCACAAAATACTTACTTTTAAAGATAATTAAACTTTTAAAATTTATTTACTTTTTTAACACATAAACTTAATTTGATGATATTCAAAGAAACAGTTTTTTTCATTAATACACAGACATTTATTACACGTTATGCAGTTTGATTGGTGTTTCAATTAAATTTTTTTCAAAGCACTGCATCCCCTGTGGTAAGAAATACTGTATTTTCTTAACATGAACTACTGCGCTTTAAGTTCAGTCTCTTGATCGTCATCCTAAGAATCTAACGAAAATTCCAGCAGATTATTTGCTGGGACTTCTTCATCAGATGGTAGGTTCTATAACAAATCATAAGCCTCTTGAAGACTGAGCTTCTTTTTAACAGACTTTCTAAGAAAAGGAAATAATATAGTAAAAATAATGTATTAGCATCTTAAGAATCTCAAACTACTGTTAAATCTCTGTTTTATATAAATGAATATAAATAATGCTATATAATTTTTGAAATAAGAATGCATATTTCATTTAATTGTGTTGCAAAAAAATGTATATATATATCATATATATATATCAGCTGATTTAAAGTTACATATTTTTTGAAAACATAAAAATAAAACAATAAAAGGAAGCAAAATTAATTAGTTAAGCATAAAGAAATGCTAAAAAAAGGCAAAACTCTATTGCTCTGTAGCGATGACGTTTCAACACAACAAAAATCAATAATAAGCTACACGGACGAAAAAAAATTAAGTTCTTACTCCAACACCCAGTGTGCTGTCGGTACTTATAAGTACCACAAAGTTATTCATCTGTAAAATTAGTTATATACACTGTTCGCTTAAAATAAATATTCAAATATTTTTCTAAGGTTTTCCTTAACATATAAAGAAACTAAGACACTTATCTTTTGACAGTAACTACTTTTTCTGAACAAAAATGGCAATCTTCGCTGTCCAATTAAAACGTCAGCTGAAAGCGCAACTTCTGCTATAAAACTATTTGCCTTTCCCGCTAAAATACTCATCGTAGAACCCATGATGCCATATATCTTGAAAGAGTGGATTTCAAATAATATTTCTGGTAAGTCTCGTCAGAGTATTCGTAAAAATGGTTATTCTATGTAATTTTAAAGTGAGTGGTACTTATAAGTACCCTCGATAGATAAAGGGTTAAAAAGCAAACATTAAATCAATCCATAAATAGCTCGAAAAATTTCTTCTTTCCTGATTTTTTAAATTCTATTATTTTTATTGGGTAAAATATATAGATGGTCGGTGCTTTGTACGCTTATTAGAAGCAAAATTTCTTTAAACGGAACGTGGAATTTGAAATGGAAGAAACATTTCAACTAGTTATACAAGAAAAAATAGAGGTTTTTACATAAATCTTGTGAAAAGGCATAATTTTTATCAATTGTTTATCGAATTAAAGCAATACAACATGTAAATTATTTATTGTTCAATTTTGTTATCATTTAACTAACACGCTGATATACTTAATTTTTTATTCTAAATGTATTTATATGCCTTTTTTGATTTTTTATTCTCACTTTGAAGTCGAAGGAATACTATTGGTGACGGACCTCATAATTTTGATCCATCGTCAAATTATGAGAGAATATCTGATCTAGTACTCCATACTTCATATTAATACACCATAAAATCTGGGAGAACTTGAGCCTCGACAGATTTAAGGCTCATTATGACCTTTACAAGGTTGGTCCTTTGACGCACTAGGACACGAACCCATAACCAAAGATTGTGCTTTTGATTAATCAGCTTCATGTCTGCACAAATAAGCAGAAATTAACGAAAAATAAATAAATGTTTTTAAATTCATGTTTTGGAGAGGATATATATACCAGATAAAAAAGAGAACATTTTTTTTAAATAAAAATATATGTTATCCCGACAAAATTTAATTTCAGTATTATATTATAAAAGGTTTATATATGCAGAAAAATGCTGTTAGCTCCCCCCCCCCAAAAAAAATTCTCCCGTTACTGGATACATTACATAAACATAAATGCAGACGTATCAATATTATCATAAAAGTTATTATATTCTAAAACTCCCGTAAATTGTAAGCAGATTTCAGATAAACTATAGTTAGCATTTAAAAAATTTAAGTTTTCAATCAGTATATTATATAGGTGTGTATACAAATATTTTTTCTGTCAATAATTAGAGGCAGATGCATATTCCTACAATTTGCACGAATCCATAATCAGGAATTTATTCATAAGGTTTTTTTCAGTATATTTTAATTCGAACAACATGTAGAGGATTTGCTACAAATTTGTCAAATTGATTGAATGAATTATTGCATTAATTAGATTGAAAGAGAAATTTCTGTACATTACGTACTATAACAGAACCAAATTATCGGTAATATATTCAAGTATGTTTAGAATCAGATTGTTAAAAGGATCAATTACAAATTTAATCTTTTAGGTAAGCGAACGCTTAAACCCTATGTACAATATGTACCAATTAAAACTATAAAATTATATATTGTTACAAATTTAGTGTAAATAATTTGTATTTGGGTGTTTAATGCATTTATATTACTCTATGTTATATTTATTTCATGTTAAAATAGTACTATTCACAAGTAATGCCGCCCCTTACGTTATAATGGCGATTCAATGAGAACTTGGCGAAAACTTAGCGATAGAGCCAAGTTGGCATCATTTTTGGCGGCCAGTTTGGTGACTTTGGCGACCATTTTGGCGAGTTTGGAACCCTCTGGAATCTTCTAGAAAGTAGTGGATCTCTCCATTAACGTCATGCTCGGACATGAGCGGTTATATTTCTAGAAGTTTCTGCAGCGTCTATAAATACTCGTAAGAGTGCCAGCCTCAACTAGTCAGTCTGATTTCAACCAGCGAGTAGTGAGGATTGTTTTGACTAGTGATTAGCTCGGCTGTGCTTGTGAATAATCTTTTGCTTACATGTATATTTAAACACTGAAGATTGTGTTTGATTGTTGTTGAAGGCGTGAAAACCTTCGGAGATTTACTCTGTGAATATCACTGCTGAATCCTGTATTTAAAGGATTGGATTTTCAATAATAAATTCGCATCGCTGTTAAAGAACAGTTTATTTTCTTTGTGATTGTTTTGCATAAAATCCCCGAATCCGGATCTACGTAGCAATATGAATGCTCTAATATATTTTTAGAAGAAAACTATCTATAAAGCCCGTGTTGTTTCCGTTTTCAGCTGCTGAAATGTTATTTAAAAACTTATGTAATTTAATGTATTTTAATCTATTTATTAAATCAGTATGTAGAGATGGATTCCCTATCAAACATAAGAGATTATTTTAATGTTTTGTCTAAGAAAATTGCTTTTTGATTATGGAAAAAAAATAATAATCATGTAGATCTCATACTGAGTACTCAATCTACAAATGATTTCATAAAATGTTAAGAAAATGGAACAAATGTATTAGGCTTCGTGTTTATTAGACAGAGAAAATATTTAAACGACATTCAAACACAAATAGCAATATGAATAATGAAACGTTTACTTAAAAACTAAAGTTCATATCAAAAGACGAAAAAAAAAAAGTATTGACATTAAAACACGTTAACAGTTTTAAATTATGAAAGCATGTTAAAATGCTTCAAAAAACTCCAACAAATATGTTTTAGGTATATGTTATGACTGAAAAAATAGATTAGAGTTTGAAAAGAGATTTAATTTTACTAAAAAGCTTTTATGAATAAGTTTGACGTATGAATAATTTTTCAATTATTAAAAACATTATAGTAATTTTATTAAAAGCATTACGCTGCATAAATTCAATTATATCATTGAATTGCGAATTTTGGGGAACAGTAATTATTATTTTAAAATGAAATAATTAAATGTCAAAACAATTTTCATGTAATAAAATTTCTTAATTTAAAGAGACTTTTAAAGGAATACTTTTTCCATTAATAATTAAATAGAGATGCATCGCATTACTAAATAATTATGAACAAATAATATACCAAGTTTAATGAAATTAGAATTGGAATTTTAGAAATTAATTAGTCAAATACGAACAAGAGCTATTTCATGCAAACAATTCGCTCTTTCGAGTTTCGGTGCATCGTAATTTTATAAAAAGATATAAAACCAATGAAAGAAAGCAAATATTTATTTTAATATTTTGTAAGATTTAAAATACGAAATAAGTTATTAAAAAAACACCATTTTAATTAAAAATTAGAGGTTTTTATTGTAACAAATAAAGAAGTTCTTGCATTTTAATTTTCTTTTGCATTTATAATTTAGAAATTGAACATAAAAGAATAAAAATTAAGTACTCGATTAGTCGAGCGCATGAAATATAAATTTGCTTTATATCAGTGAAATGTTTCTTAAATGCATTAATTTTATAAACCTAAAAAACAAATATTATTAGAATAAATAATATATATATATATATATATGCAATTTATGTATTCAATTAAATGTAAGTATTCAAACTATTTTCTAAATCATTATTAATATGCTTTCGGAGTGCACAGTTAGACGAATTCCACGTAAATAATAAAATAACTTATTTTAATTTTGCTAGAATTGCTTCGTTCAATTGTATAAGTTATGCATGCTATTGAACATAACTATGACCATTTCTTTGCAATATTTAGTATATGAAAAAATAACTGAATTTATAAAATCTTTAATAATTTCTAAGAATTTTAACACAGTGAAATATTTCATAAATTTTCAATTGAATTTGTTTGATATTTTGCGCAAATTCTCGAATAATGTCAAGATTGGTTCATGATTAAATTGCTTAAATAAAAACATTTGTAGACAGCATACGGTGTTATTAATTTATTTACATGGCGGGAGTGTTCTAAATTAAATAAGTTCCAAGGAAAAGTTGTGTAGTTTGCATTGGTGAAAGATTCCCTTTTAAACTATGTCTGGAGCTATAGTAAAAATATAAAGTATTCTCTTCTAGCAAATGGAAACTCCTATAAATTGAATATTTACATATGAATTCTGTAAATATTTATTTATTTACGTATTCGCATCGAGGGCCAGAGAAGTGTTAACAATAGCACTTACATTACGCAGCTGGTATATGTGAACATTCAAAACATTTACTTTTTCAGAACACTATGTTCAAATAAAATCTTTTGTTTCACTAAATTTGTGAAGCACGATAAAAAAAAATTCACGAGTTATTTTGCTTTATTTCTGTAAGATGTATGTAAAGAATTGCAACTTTTTAACTTTTTTCTATTCCCTAAACATTAAGAAACACATTGGTTATATATTCTAGCACACAGGGAAAATGTATGTAAATATGTGAACAATTCTGAAGAGAAACAGTGAACAATATTTGAAAAGAATCCTTCCTAATATAGTTAGTTAGCAAAGAGAGAGGGAGAAATTAAACTACAAATAATTCATTAAGGACAATAAATGAAATAGTGGTTTATTTTGTGATAGCAAACATAACTCTGTCTCTCATTAAGGTATCCGACTACGTTCGGAACCGTAAATTTAAAAAGGCGCGTAAATGGATAAGTTTCATGATATTTAGTGTCCATTAGATTAAAATACATGTATATAATGGTTTTAAGGACATTTTGACAAAAAAAATTAGTTAAATACAATATTTCGGCAAAAAATTAACTTAGAATAACCTTTTTTCCAAAATGTTCTCTTTTTGTGAAAAATGCATCTATTATAATAATATTTTGCCGTATATAGCTCAGACCTCTTTACAGAGGCTAAACTATGATTTTTTGAAAAATTCACAGTATTTTCAGAGTTACAACCATTTACAATAGTTATCGGCGTTTTTTTATGTAAAATTTCTCCCCTCTGTTTTTCTTAAAATTTTTTTGACCAACAAATGAATATTTTTGAGTCAGTGATTAAGAACGCATTCAAGGTATCGTTTTCCATAATATCCTTCATTATTGAGATGTCTGCCGTATCGTAGTGGTGCAAGGCCATCTAAATAAATTCTCAAAAACTAAATAAACCCAAGTTCAATTTTACTTTGTTCGCATCATGCAAAATGCTAAATCACTAAAATCAAATAGATTAAACTACACAAAGATTAAATGATCTTTATTATACATTATAATTAAATTTATTATTACACAGCTTAAATTTACATTTACAATAAAAAGACATCAATAAAGAATTTAACTTTTAGTAAGCTCCCAGAGAGGAGGAAAGCTCATAGTGGCTCGATTGATACTTTCTCACACCTACATGGTTAATTAAAAAAAAATTAAGGAAAAATTTTCCTCGGAATTGGCGTGCGTCCCTTTAAATAGTGAACCGGATCACCTGCAAATCCTGGGGCCGGACTCACTACTACCTTCCAAGCTGATTCTCTGATAGGATATTTCTCAATCGCGCAGAGTTACATTTTATAAAATGTATGGGTCCACCAAGCCGAAAAAGGGTGCGACAATCCCTTGACAGTCCCTTTTCGAAAGAATGTAATAACATCCGGTCAAGAGGGCAAATATAGAAGTAATCAATAAAACGGGGCCATCCAGTCTCTTATCAGTAGTAACGGTTATTTTTATTACTATTGCGGTACAATGATCTGAAATTATATAAGGCACACAAATATTTCTTCACCTTCTGACAAATTATGCAAGAAAGTAATCTTTCGGAGATCTCTGTGAAGCCTGGAACAGGTCTTGATACTGAATGTTCATATCAAGTTGATATTATAGTCATTTAGTCCAGTGGTTGCCAACCAGTGGAAAGTTATTGAAAAATATTTGATAGTCCACAGATAAACATATTTATATTTTTTATGAAGATTCAAGTTTAAAAATGATGTGTAACAAAGAGTTTTACAGAATATGAATTATACTATTTCAAAATCTTAACCACTGCTTTTAGTGAAGTTTCTTTACAAAAAAATCTCTTTGAGGCGCTAGCCATTATGATCCATTCTTGCAATGTGACAAATCTCTGCTACGTTGCAAATACACGTAAGCAAACTAAAATTCTTTCATTAGTATATATTTTGTTTTGAAACTATTTAACTCACAATACGAGTTTTCCATCCTTACAAATGAAACAGGAAAGTTTTATACCGATTAGAAGGTAGCATGTGATTAAAGTAAAAAGCGAATTTGTTCATCTTTATAATATTTTCTTGTAATTTCTTAGAGCAAAACACACACACACACACAAATAACTTTACATATAAATCGCAGACTATTCCAGACTATTCGAACGTAATTTTATCAAATAAATATCTCAAGAGATCATGTCAACTTGGCAAATCAAATTGCTTATTGCATTATTTTTTTTAGCTATTAAACGAAATTCAATTACTCTGAAAGGAGTACTTTTTTTATATATAAATATACAACAAATCTTCTGTACATAAACTCCTTTGAATCAGTTTTCTTAATTTATAAAATATATTCTAATGTTTTACATCTTATTTAGGAATTATAAATTTCAAATATTATTTTGTAATTAGTTTTTTAAACACACACTTTAATCGAAAAATAAATTATTTTATTGTCAGACATAATAAGATTACGAAATTAAAAAATCTAAAAATCTGATTGTATCTTCATCAACAAATCGAAACAATGTTTCAATTGTTATTTCAAAATCCATTCACATTATTTTTCCTTACGTAAATGAGTTAATTACTTCTTTTGTTAAAAATACAAAATCAAAATAGAGTTACAGGAAGCGATTAAATTTATCTACACTTATACCTGAAATAATTGGATGAACATATTAAAAATTTTTCCTTTATCTTTTTAAATCAGATAAATCTAAACTTGCAGCGACAAACTGCCCTCATTTAAATAATACTACTATATTAAATGAGATATAAAGGTAAATTAATAAAAATGATGATGAAATAGCGATAATAAAATGATTCTTTGATAAAAAAAAGTGTAACAATAGATATATTAGGGAAAAAAACAATAATGATAAAAAATGAAACACGTTATTATCAATGTAACATTGTTCATTACAATTTGACAAATTAAAAAAGATATATATGTTTAAACATATTTAAAAAACACAAAATATTTTTTGTACCGTCAATCCCTGCTGATCCCGCTTTTCAATTATTAATTACACGTTACGCTTATATCCACTAAGGCGTTAAAAATTATCCTCTAAAAATATTTTTTTCCCTTTAATGTGTTGGAACAAATGATATAATAGTTTAATAATTAGTTTACAAGTTTTTTCATGTAAATTTATTTTTAAGAAACCTTTTTAATCCCTAAATGTTTTTTTAATTTAAGAGACATTAATTATATGATTAATCCGTATAATTAATTGTATGCGAAATCAGAATGTTCCTTCTCTGCATATATGGCTGGCAAATTGCCATATTAACGTTTAAAATAGTGAACAATTTTGCTTAATGAATTTTATACTTGAATAGAAATTTTTGATTCAAATAATTGGAATTCGACTTTTACGTTGAATTAAAATATTACTTCGAAGTTCTACTGATTAATGCAAATCGTAAAAATTACGCTCTAAATTTATTTCAAATAGTGTTTAAAAATTGTTTTTGAGATTATAAAGAACACTTGAACAGCGTTATAGAGGAAAATGAATTGCCATGTGTTATAATTATAAAAGTTATAAATATAATAATGATAAAAAAACTTTACTTTGAAATAAATGAACTAAAATATTTTACTAAAATAACTAAAATTAGCTAAATACTAACAAATACTTTTTTTCCACATGTAATCTTCATTACATACACATAATGCGAATAAATAATAAAGAATCATATGCAAAAATTGTAAACTGTCAGTTTGTTAAAGTATTTTATCTGTAAAAAATTATTGAGAAAAAAAAATTGTCATGCATCTCAAAATAAAATAAACAGCAAATTATTTTTATTTACTTAAAAAAATATTGCCTACATAAAAGATTTGGTGCTACACTTGAAATATGGTAATGCGAAGCATTACCTCAAAAATATTATTTTGAAAACCTTTTTATTATTTAAATACAGTTAATTAAAATAATTATTCATATTTTATGTCATTATGCAATAAATTAAGCATTAAAATTCTTTGTAGTTTTAATACTTATTTTCGTCTTCAACTATAGATTTAATTTCACACACAACTTTATTTAGATAACCTTACATTTAAACTTCCGCTGAGTATTTTAAATATTTCCATTTATAATTTTCATTTAACCACCTCTTTAAACTCTTCCAACATCCTATATTTTGTAACTAAAATTCCAAAACAAATAATGAATTAGTAATAATAATAACAACTTTACTATGATAAGAAAAAATACTTCTAGATACTGAATAAAAAAAAAAAATTCCAAAAAATGCTCATTTGATCTTAATATTAACTACATAATTATACAAAAACAAATTATTTTTCGCATAGACATTATAAAAAATGAATCACATTTAATGGAAGAATAAGAAATTGATCTCCATTGCAACATAGAAGCAATATATATATTGAATAATGAATTCAGAAAACAATGTGTTTCTTTCCCTTTCCGTATTCCCTTTTTTTCTGTAGAAGCAGATATTTTTTTCTATGCTTTAATATTCACGATAACATATACATTGGACAAGGAGAATTCTTAAATTTAAAATGTTGTGTCGGCAACTTATTAATTATTCAAAAGTTTCGAATTTTTCTATTGTGTTTCTGTTTTTCATGATAAGCAATTCTACGTTTTGAAAATTTTCTATTATGCGTTTTTTTTTTCTCTTTCCATTTTTTTTCCAGATTCTATAAATTATTCCTTTTTAGAACTTCATATAAAGGATTACTTTGTGGTAAGAGGCTTTCAAAAAGAGTGCAGGTTTTTTTTAAAAAAATAATTTTAATTTTAATTTTAATTTAGACATTAAAAATAATATGTTTGATCCTCTTTATAATACAAAATAATTGTTTCTATACTTTTTAATAGCCTTAAGCATTTTATACTGCCAGAAACAAAATAGATACATATATGAAGTTTTTTTAAAATATGTATTTGTTTTAATTAATGACTTTGAATATTTTTTACTTCATTTTCTTAGTGTTTTGAGAATCCCAAGCAAAGGTTATTTTGTTAAATATCCTAAAACTCTTAAGTTTCATAAAATATAGATAAGATATTAACAATCCAACAACTTTTTTGTATGTTCTGGTACAAAATGAAAGTATAAGTAACAGAAAAAGTAAATTTTGAAAGTTGTATTTTCTGACTTTCGAAATTGGCGAAATAGGAGCTCATTGAAAAGATTTATAAACATTTTAAGTGTAGGTAAAAACACATTTTTCTAAGTAACTGGTTCTGGATAGATTAGAAACTACGATCTCCAATAATTATGGATAGAGTATCTGTGATATACTTTCAAACTACCCGTCTAAAATTAAAATACTTAATTACAATAAATTTAATGCCGTACTTTTTTTGAATTAAAAATAATTACTTTGAAATTAATAAAAGTGTTTGTGTTATTAAAAATTCAATTTGGGCTAAAAATCCGAACTAAGAAAATTTTTACATCTATGGAGTGGGCGGAGGGAATGTTAGTCAAGCTAGGAAAATAGTTCATACGAGCAGATGAGAAAAACTTAAGATCTACACGTTAGGATACATTGGTGTCGAGGGGAACTTTTGTGATTGGATGGATGACTAGCTATTTTGCTTATGAGTTGTGCACAGAAGCTCAATCAATCATTGAGTAGAAAGTAGTTCAAGCAAGTCAAACTGCTACATTTGTATTAAAAAATTTAGAGTTAAGAATTAAGAAATAAATAATATAAATAAGAATTATTTATAATTAGGATCAATTAAAATAAATCTGGATCTATGTAATATAGGTAACTGTTCAGCGTGTGAAATGTATTTATAATTAAAATAATAAAAAAAAATAAGGAAATTTTAATCAAATAAAATGGAATTATGCGTGTGGGACTACTCAATGTTGTTGAAAATTTCTTTTTTCGAATAGGCTGAAGAATTTTAAAAATTTTTTTGTATTATTATTTTTTTTAAAAAAAATGTGCTTTAGTTCCAAATAAAGGATAGTTAGTTATAAAACGATAACTTTGCTAAGTAATAGTATAATGATAGATACAGAAATAACAAAGAAAATTTGTTTACTTTACAATGATTTTCTAAGACATGTGGTTCATTAAAACTGACTTTAGGGTTTATTTGGATGCATCATAATTCTTTATTTATAACGTAAATAGTAGTTATCTTCGATGGTTTGGATTACTAATAAATACTCGCTTAACTGATGGAACATATATAAATTTAAAGTTTGTATCAAACAAAAACTACACAGAAAATATCCACTACTGTCCTCCTAATAATGTTATTCATCTAACATAACCTGATCACTAATTAATATTCCTTGCACATACAAAATTACTTATTTCCATGCGTACTGGTCACTTTTCTCCGGACAAGCTCAACTAATTGACGATAAACCGAAGTTGAAGGAGGAGAAAGCATAATGAAATATGATCCTAATCCATTCCTCCTCGTTCGTTTCAGGAGAGAACAAACCGCTAAACAGGAAATTGCGGGAAGGGTGGATTCGAAGACAAGTTGGATTCCGGATTGATGGATGGTTGCTGAGCTAGGTGAAAGAGCAGGGTATTGCGCACTATCCTGATTAATTGGTTTGACCGGTTGCGCTCATTCACTGAGGAATGCGGTAAATCAGTGTTACTGGAAATATTTATCACCGCCAGGGAGTGGTAGGTTCATTTTCGCGGGGCACAATAGGGATTAGAAGGAAATGTGGTAACGAATCTTCAGTTTAAAACGTTCTGGATTCCATCATCTATCAGGGGCGCTTCACGCTTTCAAAAGGTTTTCTTGGATTCGAAAGTTTTCCTGTGTTACTAAGGGAAAAGAGGTTCTTGGTGTACGAAAAGATAGGAAAATAAATCATCTCTCTAAAGGGCTATTGTTATTGGTTGGGGTTAATGGATTTCCGTGTGTTACTTCTCGATTTTTGTTTCCAACACCTTTTGTTGCATGGAACGCTCCCCGAATTGGAATTCGAACATGAATAGAATTGTTCAGGATGTGTAATGATTTATTTCTCCTGGAATGCACAAAATTTGTGTTCCGGGCAAGTGGAATGATGAAATTTGATGAATTTTTGAAATTATTCATTTACACATAGAGTAGGATTCAATAGAATTATTGAAACTATGTTGCAACATTTTTTAGAAAGTAGGATTAAACCCTTGTAACACTTCATTTGAAGAGGATTACAAATTTTGCAATTGTTTCAATGTTATATATTGGTAAAATACACTACAATGTATACCTCACTCTCACTCACAGTATGCATATATATGTAAAACTGCAAAGCACATTTATCTATGTCAATAGATTTACTAATGAAAATTGCAAAGCTTTTATAATTAAATATTTACAAAATCTTACATCTCTTGTGCAGCTACTTAGTGTAGCCCTAACTAAATTCACTTGCATGGACTTCTTGTTCTAAAAAAGAAATCGATATTACCTTGGGTTTATATTCCTTATTTGGAAATATTTTTCCATGTGCCATCCAATAAATGCATAAATTTTTCTATGCAGCTATTAACTTCATAAGAATTTCTAGTTTAATTTAAATCTTAATAAGACCTTAAGCAAATTTAAGTAGCGTTGTTTTTTTTAACTGCACAGAATGTTCTTCAGGAAGAGAAGCTCTGTTTTGGAAAGCACATAATTTAGTAGTGTTCCACGCCATACAAAATTATAGCAAGATAGGAAATATAGGATATATGGGAACAGTTATGAAATATATTATAAATCGATATAAATTATAATTAAAAAATAAAATAAATTAATCCTTTTAAAGATAAGAATGTGCATGTTTCTCACCTTTTGATCTGAGTTTAATTATCTAGTCATGTCATATAAGGCACAGTAATAGTAACTTCTAATGGTATGTATCAAGAAATTTAAATGGTTAATATATAAATTATAAGGGTAGTAATTATAAGGAAAATGATCTCACACTACTTATAATGGTACATAGGCAATAAATATAATAGATATTAGATAAAGTAAAAGAAATTATAAAAGAAGACGTGCTGCATAAAAATTATGAACGAAGAATTTAGAACATTCGGAACTCTATATTTTAAGAAGATTGCTACACCAATAACTATTTTATATACTAATGAAATGATTCCGAGTCGGAATGAATCGGAAACTCTTATAATGAACACAACGATAAAAACGCAACGTAAACTTAATTCACGAAATGAAAGGAACATTAATATATATGAATTTTCAATAGCTAGCAAAGTAATTTTAATGAAAAAAAATGACGTTCCTCTCCTTTTTTTTATTTCGTGATATTAATACATTTCATTTTACGGAGGGAAATTCCGTAAGAAACATTTAATTACTTCAAGTTACATTCATTAATTTAAGTAAATCGTAATATATAACAGATGTAAGTATTTTATCTGTTTAATTAAATGACCTGAAAGGAATTGTACATCATTGAAATTAATGGAAATGAATCAATCTGATTAATGAATTATTAAACAATTCTAATTAAAAGTACTCAAACATTTTAGTTAATTTATTACTGTTATTGCCTCACATTCTTTGCGCCGTTTCTGCCTTTCTATTAACCAAAGAAAATTCTTTTTTTTTAAAGTTATTGTTACTTTGGAAATATTCTATAAGAGAACATTCTTTTTTCGGAAAAAAAAAGTTTTTAAATTTCTGGTTTTTAAATTAAATTAAATTTGATTTAGATTTTATTAACATAACTGTAACAGGAGTGATTAAAAAGAATTGAGATCA
>BMAV01008464.1:118427-133014 GCA_019973955.1 Trichonephila inaurata madagascariensis | reverse complement strand
TGAATTGACTATAGTATTCCTTTCCAGACACAGAAGAAAATATGAAAAATGCAAAATACCATTAATAGTCCAAAATGACTGTTGGTTCAAATATAAACTGTCAGTGAAAAGTAAAACATTATAACTAATGGATAATTTTGATGAAAATTTTTGATTGGACTAATATGGATATAATTAATTTGGCAATTGAGATGTAACTTTTTTGGAAACTAGTAGTTAAGAAGTTAATCCACACTAGTGCTACTTTAATCGCTTTTTTTACTTGCAAGCTTATTCGAATAAAATATTTTTCAAGTTATATAAGCTCATTGGAATAATTGTGACATTATAGGTGAAGGATTATATATTCAAAATCACACAAAATATTTAATAAAACTTAACACGAAACTAAAAATATTTATTACAAGGCTTCCTCCTCAAATATGATATAAAAAAAAGACTTTAAATTTCAGGAAGTTCAATTTAATTTATTCCTCTTATGTAACTAGAAATGAAAAAGAACAGTCAACTTCTTGCAAGAAATATTAGGAATTTAAATACTTCTTTTGTTTAACTAAATTTAGAGTACTTTCAGTTTGAGAATAAAATAAATAATTTTTTTTTTAAATAGTAAACACAGAAAATAAAATTAAAAGAAACTGCAACTAAATCAATTAAAGAGTTCCCAAGTGCAGAAAATATTATGTAAGATTAAAGTTATATTGTCAGTGTAATGCATTTAACGATTAAAGGGATAATTGACAATAGTCTTCTTTTAATGGAAGTGCAATTTAAAACATAAGTCCCCTTGTGTTTTGAGAGCTTCTAAGTGCATCATTAAGTTATAAAACAAGAGATGCTGTTCACTTAAGTTCTTTGTGTATTTGAATAAAGAACTTCATAAAACTCTCGCAGACTTGTTGAAAGAAATAGATTCTATATAGAGCCGAATAAAGTCATACTTACGGAGAAACAAGAAAAAGGAAAGTGAATCCCACTTTCCACTTGCAAATGTTATTACAGTTCTGTAAAATTACATTCAAGATTCCCCTGCGTGAAAAAGTACAGCATAAAATACAAAAATATCGAGATTTTCTACATTTGATTGCGGATATACTGTTTTTAATTTTCATTGCGATTCTTTTGAGATAATTACTTTGAAAATTTAATCAGAAATAATTTTTCTTGTAATACATTTTCTCTTGTCTTCTTTATGTAATCATATAATTTTAAACTAAAATCAAGTATAAGACCAAATAAGTATCCTTAATAGAGGAAGATGTGTTTTTTAATCATATTATTATTATTAAGAATTAAACTAACAATGACTGAATATTTTTTGGAAAGTAACGCAATCGAAATGCTTCTCATCGTAATTAAAACAGATTAAAAATAAATAAATTTCACATTTCATTCTTTGAGCTATCCTTTAACTTTTAGAGTGACTAAATTGTTATTTCCTTCCCCATTTCTTATCAACTTCTTTTTTGTATGTGTGAAGCAATTTAAAGTAAACCCAGCACATCTGAATATGCTTCGATACAAGAATTTGAAGTGAATATAAATAATCTAAATATTCAAAAATCCACTCTATAACCTTTCATTTAATTTATTATCCTTTATATCAATATTTTTTAATTATTGCCACATATAAGCAATTAATACAAATACTACTATTAAGGTCACTAAAAATTGAATATTAATAATTGCTTTTGTCTCTCAGGTTAATCGTAGCATTATTTCAAATTCTGAAGTAAACTTTTACAGTAAATTTTCTATTGATATAAATTTGAAACCAATTATATATTAATCTGCGTAATTGCAACAATTATTTGATATAATAAGATAAAACTATTCTTTATTGAAAAATACGATATGGATGGGGTTTTCTTTTAAAAATAAAGCTGGTTAAAAGAACTTACAAAAAAGTAAAAAAAATATTTGAGCTATTCCATGCTTACACCCACTTAACGAAAATCAAAACATATCTATTGTCAAAAGTTATTCGATCTAAAGTTGGAAGAAAATATTCTTACACTATACTCGGGAATAGACACCAATTTTTCGTATGATAAATATTAATTCAATTAACGATTATATACACACAATTTTGGTTATATCATTACTTTTAACGAAATGAATGTAATAAATCTTACAAATGAAATTGTTGCGCTTTAGTATATTTTCCCATTGCGCACTACTGTTATTACTACATATATATATTTTTTTGCTTTATGCATGTGTAAGCATAACAAGTTGGCAATGCCGTTTATTCACAAGGCATCAAAACCTTTATTGTGTACTCACAATGCCCAGAGAGATGAGCTACGCAGTTTGCTTTCAAATTCAAGCAAGCAACTAATTGTCACGATGCAATTAGTTGGTTGCTTGCAATTTAACTAAATTCAGAAAGCGGCACAAATCTTGACTTTATGACTTGGTTGTAATATTGATCGAACTCGGCCTATATGAAAGCAGATTATGAAGCATATGTGAATATGAAACACTGCTTTTATTATTATAAAGACATTATTTATTATTATTAACTGCTTATTAAATATTTATTTCGTTCGTATATATTTATAAGACAAACGCGATCGCAATAATGAAATTAAAGTATCCGGCTACGTTCGAACACAGAATTTTGCAAAAGTGTGTAAATGAAAAAATTGTTTGATATTTAGTAACACTTGAATTAAAATCTACGAATCAAATTGCCTTAAGATTATTATTACAATTAAAGCGTATTTAAATGCTAATTTTGGCAAAAAATGAAGGAACAATTACAAATTTTCAAAGTATTTTCCTTACATAAAAAATGTTTCTATAATAATAATAATAATATATTGCTTATATATAACTAAGACTTAATTACAGACCCTAAACTATAATTTTTTAAATATATAATTAAAAAGAGGTCTGATTCATATTTTAATATATTAAAGATGAGGAATGTTAACAGAAAACATCAGTTATTATTTCATTTGTAAGTATTTCTCTGTGAAAATCAATTCTTCAAAAGTCCTGCTTCAAACTTTATAGGAATGACATAGTTATATACAAGGAAAGTATTATTGTGTAGTAGACTCATTTTTCATGCAATTATTAGACTTTGAAAATACGTCATTTTATTTACATTTTTTACCAAAAAATTGCATTTAAATGTATGTTTTCTTGCAATAATAGAATAATTTTATATCTGTATTCGAATTCAAAGTGACGCTAAATTTAATATATATATATATATTCGTTTACATGCTTTTGCAAAATAACCTTACCAAACGTAGATACCTTAACAATTTTAAATGATTAAATATAATTGAATCGGTGATAAAAATAAAGTAAGAATGTTTTGCGCTTTGGGAATAAATATATTATGAAGAAACTCATAATAGAATAATATTGATAATATTGAAATTATAAAATTTTTTATAATATCAAGAGGTCCTAAGGCTGTTATTTTTTATCAACATTATATTTTAAGCTACCATAAGTTAAAAATAATTGTAAATTTTCTGTTTAATCTTACAGATGACTACAGTAGAAGAAAAAAATACCGATTAAAAAAAAAAATTTCTAAAAATGTTTTTATGAAAAAATTAAGTCTTCGTTTAAAAAAAAAAAAAGGCAACTAATTATAGAGTAAGGCTTAATTATTCTTTAAAATTCTTTTAGCTTCAACTTTTCTTTTTAGAATTTCTTAACATTATTAATCAAACTTATTTTAAAATAATTTAAAATTTGCGTAAAATTATATTAAAAGTTGTCGAAAGAATTTTACTTTATTCAAATAAATACTTTATTTCCTCATTATTATGGGAATTGATATTTAAATATTAATTTATTAATAAGAATACTCTATCCTTACTTTAATATTTGGATTAGTATTTTTATTTATTATTTCTTATAAATACGTCAGTTACTTTTAGAGCTAATAATGAGATATTGATATTTTAAATAAAAGAACTATTTTAATTAAAACTCCTTTTTAACGAGGTTTTTAAAATATTCATTAATTCGCATCAACAAATTAATCTAGAAAACGATTACTGTTAAACATAAAATGACTTAAAAATTCTCTCTTTTTAAATCTCCACTTCAATTTTTTTCTTTTCTCATTTATTCTGTGATAAAATTCTACAGGCATATTAATTATCATAAATTTTAAGATTTAAGAAACAAAGGAATAGAAAAATCCTTCTCCATCCATTTTCGCTGACACCCTTGGTACATTTTGCCATAGGGAATAATTATAAATTATAGTCTTGGTTTAAATTAAAGCAATTTTTTTTCTAAAATAATGAATATAATTAATTTTTTCTAACCACCTAAATGAAGTCTCACCCTTTGTGTTGCTAAGATGATTTTCGCTTTATAGTAAGCTTCAAATGAATAAGTTAACTTTTATAGCCGTAGGTATCTTTAAGGATGTTTATTGAATAATGCATTTTTAATTGTTCAATTTTTAAAATACCCTGAATTAGATAAAAAAAAATCAAACTGGTATTCAAATTAGAATGGATAAGTAAATAAATTGATAGGGAGTAAATAAATAGATCATATATTTTTTTTAAATATCTGGTCATTTTACTGAATTCCAAAGTTTTAATAAACTCAATATCAATTTTTTGAATCGTTCTATTTTGTACTATGTAAAGAATATTTTAGAGAAAGTTAAAGAATATTTTTAGAGAACAGAAAAAAGGCAATTATCGATCTCGCATATTCTTTTAAAAAAGAACAATGCTTTTATTTCTGCAAATCGTAGTGAAAAAATAATTTTTAAATAACTTACAATTTGGAAATACACACCAGTCTTTTACTGATTGAATTTAAATGTGTGTTAAATGAATTAGAGAGAATTTAATTAAAATTATTTTAAAAAAACCACATCTTAATGAAAACCGATGTATATATTAAGTTTTAATGAATGCTACCCTTAAGATTACAATGAATTAATTGCTGAAAATATTAAGATGATGTTAATTATATGTATTATAAATTAGCAACTAAAAAAGTTAAACCCCTGGATTTTGATTTACGCCGTTTTAAGAAGCATCATGAGGGTTATTGGCAACGAATCTTGTAATTTTGAAACATGATCTAGGGATGAGAAACCTGAGCTGACATCCTGTCTCCTAACTTTCAAGCTATGCCAATGGGAGGATTTTTTGAGCCACCACAGAATTATGGTGTTCCAGCCCCTCTACATAGCAAAGCTTCAGAGGCACTTGCTTTCGAACCCGCAACTCGACAACGTTGACCATGAACTCGGGACTATGAATACTTGGCATAATAAGTCTCTGTGAGAAATATGGATACATGTTTAAAAAAAAACCCATTAAGAATGTATTAATAAACATTTTACGAGGTTAATATTTCTATTTCCTGCTGTTCAACTGTTTGATATAAGTGGCAGCTTTTTTTTAATAATGATACTCAAAACGTTACTAGTCCAAACAGATGTTGTTTTAAGAAAGTTGCTTGGTTTTGAATCTGTTGAAAAATGAAAACAATTATAAAATAATTTCAATTTTTTTTTTAAAAAAGACAGATTTAGTTGATAAAGGATAAACCGCTTTAGGTAAACACATAGGATGGGCAGTAATTTTTTAAAAAAATATACAAATTAATTCTATTTTTAAAGGAGGAATGCAGTAATTATCAAATATATTATATTCTGCAGAATAGGGGGAAAAATAAAAGCATAGAACATAGTTCCAAAAAAAAAGTTCTATTATTCAAATGTATACTATGACAGTAAGAACTTATTTATATTATAATACTTTTCAAAGAAACTCTTTGTTCGTGGGAAGATAGATTTATGGAAATAATCTTGAATCTACTCATCGTAAGAGACAAGGAAGAATAATATCCTGTCCAATTCTAATACATTTGGATTGTGATATGAAAAATGAATTTTCTGTTAGTGTGTGATATATAGTATCCGACTGTCAAAAGTTCTGAAAGAATTTTAGCTGTCAAAAAAATTATAAATCAGAACATAATATAGCGATTTTTCTCTGATGAAAAGTAAAGTTAGAAAGGAACTATATAACAGGGCTTTGCAAGTATTTGATAATAAGTAGCTAACATATGCATTTGATATTTATTGTTACTTTTTATCCTTGATTATCGTGAACTTAACTTCATTACTTTCATCAAGACAGCATAACAAAGTTAAGAATACATTCTGAAAGAAATTCAAGTACTATTTTTTAACAAAATTGCTAAAAATCTTAAGAAATCTAAAACTCTATATAAATATTCATTATCACGGATCGAAAAAAAATACTATGGAATTTTTTGCTACCTTTCGGAATTATATTTCATCTCACTATTGATATGTTTAAGTACTTGATATGTATTAATTATTTTTTCTGAAGTATCTTTAAAAAAATAATAAATTTCCTTAGAAAATAGTTGTCACTGATGAAAATCATGAGAAAAACTACATTTTCATTGCAGTTGTAAATTAATTTTAACTTGTCAGATAACTTTTTAAACTTAATTTCTTTGTAATTAAACTAAAAGTTGCTAAATATCACTCATCTGTATAGTTTTTGAAGATAATATGTGTCACTGGTATAAGGAGTTCTTTTTGATTTTGTGAAAGGTTATAAAATGCCAGAAATTCATAAAATGGGAAATCAAAGTGTTATAAACACTAAGGTATTTACGTTCATAATTTGAAGATTTTCGGAAAATTCAAATTACTCGATACTTTTTCTTCCAAGCGTTATTGATAAATTTATTTAATTCATTCTCTAGTGATTTAATCTTTCCATTCTGAAATGAAATGTTTAATTCATTATTAAATTAAAATTAACAAAAATTTAAATATTATTAATTTATTGAATAATTTTTCAATGCATATAAAGAACTAAAAAAATATCTTTAATTTGAATATTTTATTAAGTCATAATTAAGTCATCATCATTAAATTGAATATTTAAAAGTCATATTTTAAGGGAACATACTTAGCAAATCACATTGAATATTATACATTTTCAAATCTAATAAAATTATATGAAGAATATTTTGCTTGATAATAATTTCCTTATTAAAAGCGTCGTATCATAACATAATCCTTTTAAAGTTTACCTTTTGCGTCATAAATCTTGTTAAAGACAATGTAATATTGCTCTCTTCTGATTTCCTTATGCTTATCTAATTCTTCATAAGATTAATCTTATGGAAGCTAGAGCTATTCGCGTTTAGTCAAGCAGATGTTTTTTCAAAAAAATACAACACCCCATACGCAGGTATTAAATAAAAAAAAACAAAACATCAAGATGAAGATGATTAAAAATGAACCACAATGATTCCTTTAAGCGGCAATAACTATCACTTAATCAGAAATAATACAATATATAGTGAAATATATTACATTTGTAAATTTTAGTGATTTGTTTACATTGATAAATTAGAAAATTAAAAAAGAAGGATATATTAAATATGAAACAGAATTACAAGGAAATGCTGATGCATTCCACAGTAACATTTTCCCCGAAACAATGCATTATTTTCATATTCTCATTAATATTAATAAATCAAAGAATGCACACACACACATAATTTTCTAAACAATATGCGATTCAATAAACTATATATAAAAAGGGTTAATTTAAACATAATGTCTCCTTTTATCAAAAATTGAGCAAAATTTCTATAGTGGATGTAAAACTCATTTAATGTTTACGTAAAATTCTTTAAGTAGAGTATTCGAAGGTATTTAAATAAAAGACAGGACGTAACTATAATAACAGCCAATAACTTACATCGTCAGTAATAAATCTAAAGTATATATTAATGCATTTTATAGGATTGTATTAATATGTTAACGAATGCACTAATTAATTGATGAATGAATTGATTTTATAACGGCAAATCAAGTAAAATAACAAAAGTCATATTTAAAAAAAAATATTTCTCTTACAACTTAATTGATGACTGATCTTTTTCTCTGTTCTTTAGTGTCATAAACCAGTTTCTTTGGAATTGTTAAGGTATCCGACTACATTCGGAACCATGATTTTGCAAAAGCTTGTAAATGCGTGTAAATATTTATGATATTAAATGTCAGTTGGTATAGAAAATGTATAGAAAATTGTTTTAAGAATAGTATTACAATAAAAAATTATTTAAGTATAATATTTGGACAAAAAATGAACATAGAATGACCCATTTTTAAAATGTTCTTCTTTTGCGAAACCTGCTTCTATTATCATAATATTTTTCCTGTACATAGCTCAGACCTATGTACAGAGGCTCAAATAGAATTTTTGAAATATATAACTTAGAAGTGGGTTTATTCATGTTTTACGATAACAGAGGGGAGAAATTTTAAGAAAAAAACGCAGATAAATTTTTTAATTGGTTGTAACTCTGAAAATAATGTGAACTTTTCAAAAATAATAGTTGAGCCTCAATACAGAGGTCTGAGCTATATACAGGCAAAATATTACTATAATAGAAGCATTTTCCACAAAAGGAGGGCATTTTGAAAAAGGTTATTCTAAATTAATTTTTTGCCGAAATATTGTACTTAAATAATTTTTTTTTTGTCAAAATGTCCTTAAAACAATTTTATACATGTATTCTAAGCTAAATGACACTATCCATTATCCACTAATTATCCATTTATGTGCTTTTTTAAAATCACAGTTCCAAATGCAGTCAGATACCTTAGTGCTATTAATTTTGCTTAAATAGAGAAACTTTCCAAGTATGCTCAGTTTCTTCTGACAGTTAAAAGAGGTCCTTGTGGCTGTAGATCAGTCGTGAGGAGAGTCTAACACATGTTAATTCTGAAGCGGCTGAAACGTCCCCTCTTTAATGTGGTGTGGAATTTAGGAGAGGTGGTATCAGCTTAGGTGTCATCCTCATGAATTGTCCACAGTTCAAAATACGGAACCGAAAGTGATCATACTTCAAAAATTAAATTTTAGCCAGGTTCAAATTGATCAGACTGCGCAACAAAAGAAAAAAAAGCAGATTTTTTAAAAAATTTAACTTATTAATATTCAAAAACATCATAGCTTACGTCTGAAGGAAGAGAGGAGAGATGCGGGACGGAATCTTCTTTCCTCGATTTCTCAGAAATTTAATCAGGCAACAAATTTGGTAAAATCTGGTTTTTCACGTCGTGCTGGGGGCATTATAAGCCCTGCATCATTACACAGAAATAAATCTGCTCAGTAAATCTTTTTATTTTCTTTAACTACCCCATTGAACAATTTTTGTCCCGCAATGTTTCATTAAAGGAAACTGAAAGTTCCTTTCCCGAGATTTTTTTAATAATTCCCTCCTTTCTTTTTAAGATAGAACTCTGCTTCCATTCACTTCTCCCCTCCTTCAGACTCACAATCCCTGAAAAAGAAGAAAAAATTGAGAAGGAATATGTTGAAATTATCCATCAGAAGTAGGAACACACTGTCCAAGTTACAAAATGTAGGAAGATATTCCTATAAATACCTTCTTGTCAATGGTGATCCATGATGTGGTTTAACTGGTACAGGAGATGAAAGACATGTTAAGAGTTCTTGACTCAATTTTAGAAGTTGAAATGGGTGATAAATGGACTTAACAGAAACTCCTTATCAAACGCAGGTGTCGTGTGGCCCGATGTGGTTGTGTGTGTGTCTCTAATCCAGTTCCCTTGATATGGTTGTCTTCTCTAACAGTGATGTCCTTGACTGGTCCGTGGTATCCTCCTGGGTGCGTCTCAAAAAAAAAGAAGAAATTATCTCAAGAGACTGAACAATATACATATTGTTACGAATTTTGTGTAAAGTATATTTAAAATAGTCCAAATAGTTTATATCTGGATATGTAACACGTTAACATTATTTTCTGTTGTATTTATTTTATGTTACAATTGTACTTTTTTCGCAAGCAACGCCGTTACTTACATTATAATGGTGATTCAATAGAAACTGGGAGAAATCTTGGCAATAGAGACAAGTTGGCATCATTTTTGGTGACCATTTTGGGGACTTGGCGATTATGTTGACGACCATTTTTGGTGAGTTCGTAACCTTATCATCTGGAACTTATAGGAGAAATCTACTAATAAGAGGATCTTTCATGAAATATCCGTGAGGCCTATAAAAAAGGAGTCTCGCCGAAACTGAGAGATGTTTTTTTTACCTATAAAGAGTTGTATTCATTTGACCGTAAAGAGTCGACCGGCGATTAGTTATTACTTCGACTGTTGAGAAGAACGAGCGAGTGCTTGTGAATAATCTTTATCAAACTTGCATTTTAGTTGTGTTTGAACGTAGTAGAAGGTATGAATGCCTTTTGAAATTTTTTCTGCAAATATTGCTGCTGTATTCCGTATTTCAAGGATTGTTTTTCGGCAATAATATTCCATTGCTCTTGAAGAACTATCTTGCTGTTAGTGACTAATTTCATAAAGTCCTCGAGCCCTTATAAACAGAACAGTATTTTGAGAATTTTGAGAGACGTCCCTAATTCAATCTCTCCCTTCCCACAGTAGCCCTCGTGCTGCTTTTTAGTATTACGGTAATAAACATTCACTTTTTCACTTGACATTTAAAAGTTTATATACTAACTGAAAATTATTAAAACTTTATTAACCTTGCAATTTCGAAGCATTGATAGGTACTGTAATATATAAATGAATTGGTAATTCACTATCAAAACTCTATATCACGTCCTCTCTTTCTAAGGTTACTAAAAATATTTCTACACATTTCCATAATATGAAATGCAAAACTGTACAGCTAAGGAAATATAATTTTTCTATGAAGTAATAATATTTTTTCTGCACTTTCTGTGTTCCAAATGAAAGCTTAAAATGTATTATTTTTCAAACATTTTCAAATATAAAGTATGTCAACATCTGATTTTGATTTTGAAAACTTTTTTATTGTTAAGTTATACTCATTGCTAGTTTATGAGTAAAATATTAAAATCTCAGCGAATTATATCTTAACATAATCCATTCATATTGCATTACTTTGGACCCGAAATATATTTTATTTTAATTAATTTAAATGCAATAAAACATGATAGGATTTATAAATTTTATTTTCATTTTTAGAATAAATTTAAATTCCTGAAATCCCGTCTAGACTTTTAAAATGTAGAAAAAAAAAGTGCTCGCGTGAAGTAAATTTCAGATGTGAAATGTAATTCATGTTTTATTAATTTATGGAAAACTAAATCTACTAGGATTGTTTCTGAGATATACTCTTCTTAAACTGAAACTCACAACGTTCCCTTAGATATCTATGAAATGAATTATTCTACACGTACTTTGTCTGGTGGAAAATAGAAAAGTAATCTAAAATTCATTGGTAGATTTTTCTTTCTGTACTTAGTCTATTTTCAGTGAACATTAAAGTGAAAAATAGCAAGGCCGTTGATACTTAGTCCCTTTGAAAAGGTTTGTCACCGGAAGATGTTCAGTCATAAATCTGAGTTATTTCTTTCTGCAAAAAGTCAAATGTTTCACTTGAAGGAACTTTTTTGGAACTGCATAGTACTTAAATATGATTTTGTATCAAAATATATAGTATTTCATGATTTATATTATGGTGCTATGAAGACATGGTCATTTTGTAAATCAGAAAAGCAAACCCCTTACGTAATGTAGTATAGTGAAAAGAAATATAATCGATCTATAAAAATAATTTTAATGAAATATACATGATAAATGAAATAAAATTGACAAAAGTAAATTTAATTTAATACACTTAATTGAAAACATTACAATTAATATAATATAAACTAGTGAGGTTTTAAAAGAGATAAAGGGGGTAAATGAGATAATAATGATTAAACCGGATTCTATCAATGTAGAAAACTGAATGAGGTACACCTTTCTTTTTAAACAAAGCAAGCACTATGCAAAAAGTCGTCCTTTGGAAGGACGAGTATACATGTCCGGATATTAAACGCACTAGTTGTGCAGGACGTGTATACACGCTCCCATAAACACGTGCATACACACCCATACACTCCCACGCCCAAAAATTTCCCACAATTTGTTTTTTTTTAAGTTATGTTAAAATGTATTATTCTTCCAATTTTTAAAATCATTTAGAACTAATTCCCCTTTCTGTCATTGAAACTCTCTTTAACAATATTGAAATTTGGAGCAATTGATTCTTCCTTTTCATGTCTTTTTTTGAAAGATGTATTTTTAATAATAATCCAAATCACAATAAAAGGAGAGTATTTTAAACTAACAATCACAGATGAATAAGTTGACAAAGTTAGAAATTAATCTCTGTGAAAAACACAATAGAATCGATCACTCAGAATATAAATTTGGAAAGAAAATTCGATAAATAATCAAGTACCAAATAAATTATACATCAAGATCCTCTCTGAGGGAAAGCGACCAATCTAAATATACCTGCTACATAAGGAGAGAATTTGCACTCTTTAATGTATCTTGCTATCAAAGTACTTACTGAAGAGCATGCCAATGTTCTGAGTTAAAGAGTGGTAGTTAACAAAGTCTCGCGAGCAAATTTGATACCTTCTGCTACAAGTCACTTTCAGTTTCTATCCTAACAATGTCTCAAACTAAATACTCAGGATTAAGATAGTTACGACTCAGATATCAGAGTAGGTTTAACTTGCTATATATTTTGAAAGATTGAAGACTAAAGCTAACATAATAATAAGTAATCCTCGCAATTTGTATTTTGAATGTTGCAATCGTATAATGTTTGAGGAACATAATAAACATTTTATTGATAATGTTATGCCCCTGTATAAATAATATTTTCACAAACAGTAAGGAAGCAGTATACGTTATTTTATTCTATTAATTTCTCTTTTAATAAATGCAATTTTTCTAGAACACAATATATTTGATATATATTATATACCATGTTAAACACTAAATATATTTTATTTTTAATCTTATACATGTAAGCAAACACTGCGTATTTTCTAAAGGATTCTTATTCGAAAGAAGCATATTATATATATATATATATATAGAATAGTTATATATATATATAGAAAACTATAATGTAGTTGGATGGGGGGTGTTGGTTGTTTATATGAATAATTGTGGAACTTCTGATTTCATTTTACTCTTCATTCTCTTTTTATCTCTCTTCTTTACTCTTCTTATTCACATGAAACATCAAATGTGGTACAACACGTAATCATTCGTTCACACAAAGACATAAAGGCTAAAAGAGCTGCAGCTATTTACACATATTCAAGACGACGAGCTAGACACAAAAACGGCGACAATTGCATGATAAAATTGAACAGACAAAGAGAGAGAGATCACAAAATATTTTTGCTTTATATACCGGCAGTGACAATCGCGTGACTGCTTTGTAATAAGAGCTCTGATTGGTTAAAATGGGCGGGACAGGGATTTCGGATGCTAGTTGATTACGATTAAGATTAAAGCTTTAGTTTTGAACCAAAGAATTAAAACTTGTTTAAATATTATTGAAAGAGTTAATTAAAAAGATGCTAGAGGGAATTACTACATATATATACATATATATATACTGTAAATTTAGTATGAAAGAAATTAACAATAGATTATTGGCATTTTGTAAACAATTAAATATTTCTAGCAATAAAATTAAATATCCCCATATATTTTTAACTCCTAAATTTCATAAAAATCCAGTCAAATTCCGCAGTGTAACAAATGGGTTCAATACATATATATCCAAATCGGGAAGAATTTTACAGACCATATTACAAGATACAATAGACAAATTTAAAGATACTTGTATTATAAAAAACAGCCATGATGTAATAAAGAAGGTTGAGCAACAAGAAGTATTTTCAGTGCATGGATTTGATTTCGAAGATTTATTTAATTCCATCAAAATAGAAGATATAATTCAGGTACTTTCAGATGCATATGAGAAATATGGTTTGAATGATTACATTAGTTTTGAAAAGTTCAATACACTAATTCGTTTTGTAATACAGGAGAATTTTATTATTTTTGATAACAAACTCTACAAACAAATTAAAGGATTGCCTCAGGGTGGTCCAGCCAGTAACAGTTTCGCTAACCTGTATTTACACCACTATGAATCAAATCGAAGAAATGAACCATCTTGCATCTTATTAAGATACATAGATGATTTAATTGTTATAGGTCGCGACATTGAATTTAAACCAAACATTAATTTTTATCCGGAATACCTAAAATTAATGCAGACAAATTTTAACTCCAGCAAAGTTGAATTTTTAGATTTAGATTTAAATATTATTGACAACAAATTATATAGCAATATCTATGATAAAAGGGAAGCATTTAACTTCAATGTCATAAAGATACCGAACTTCAATAGCTGCTTACATATTTCAATATTTAGAAATATAATTTTAAATTTTTTGATGAGAAATAATAATTTAACTACACACAATATTGATAAATTCAAGAACATCCAGAAATTTATATTTTGTTGCATACAGAATGATTATCCCATCAACTTCTTGAGAAAATACATAGATCAAAAATATTTCTTAAAAATATTTTTAAACTCATAAATGCACAAATCCACCACACAACATTAGGTCCACAAAGTCAGCTTGTTAGTGGTCCAGCTGTGAAGAATTTGTGCATTCCACACACAGA
>BMAV01008464.1:94258-113427 GCA_019973955.1 Trichonephila inaurata madagascariensis | reverse complement strand
TATTGACCTTTAAAAAATTCTTACAATTAACAGTTCATTCTTCTCAATTAAATATTTCTCGTTCCTTCCCTTTAAATCAACTACATACTCTACCAAATATTTTAAGAACCATTTGAAATTCTCGGGCCTTTTTTTTTATTATTCAAAATACACGTCAATGCGTTTTCATGTCAGAGGGTTTTACTTATTTGCTCCTGTAATCTGGGAAGTCAATGTTTATCGATAAATATTTGTAGTTCCATATTTGTCCAGGCATTTTTGTATGTGGCGTTATCGACAAGGAGTCTTATATTTGCTTTCCAAACACGCATGTATTTGGGAACATATCCATAACAAATAAAACATATTTATTCTGAATAATCCTATAAAGGATAGGAAAATGTATGTTGATATACCTATGTGAGGGAAATCACAAAATTATATTTTCAAGCAATCTATGAATTAATATTTATTTCTGCCATCTGTTCAATTTATGAAAAATTTATAATAGTGAGAAACTCTCCTTAGAAAGCTATAATATGTATATCTTGTTTAAATTTACACTATATCTCGTGTATTAAATTCATTAAAACTCTTAGAACACAAATATAGCTATATTCTAAAGAGTTTGAAGAGAGGGAGTATATAAACAGAAATTGACAAGTTGGAATAAATATATAGGTCAACTTTTCTTAAGAATATCAAACCCGATATATCAGAAAATAAATTTTGGATAGAGATTTCTGAACCACTTTACAATGAGGGTAAAAATTTCTGCTATTTTCGTCTTCCCCAGAAAAATCCGTTATGTAAAAATGACGAAAGTTTCTATTAGTTTGTGTGTGTGTGTGTAATCCTTATGCAAGAATTACTTTTTATTTCAAATAGGAACAGTTGAAGAAACATGATTTTTTTCAAAATACAAAACTCTAAAAAACTTCCTAACTCTAGAACGACGGAATGAAATTCGGATTCACGTGGGAATCATTTAAACGTACACTTATTTATCCCATACATTTTTATAGAACTACTCATAATTCTTAATTTTTATATGATTATTGATACATTCATTTTTTTTTTTTTGTCATTTATTTGCTCTCAAATTTGTTCCTGTATTGAATTTGAGGCCCTAAAAAGGCAGATATATAATCTTTTACACATGGTACTCACAGAAAGTAAATTTAGTCTACATTTTCGCCATAGTTGTCCATGTCTTATTTTAGTGGTTTTGAGTACATATTTAAGATAAATAAGTAGAGAAATTTCCAATTTTTGAAGAACAGTTTTTAGCTCAAATTCATAATTTTACTTAATAATTTAGATGCTTGATTATTATATGAAAAATGACTTTCACGATCACTCATTTCAAAGCCAATATTTGAATTGTGTATTATATAAAATAAGCGAAACCAAATGACCCCACATTATAGATCGTATATAAGAAATATTTCTATGAGTATTAGGGTATATTTTATATAAGACCACAAAGGTAAAATGAAAAGAAATTTCATAAGTTAATAACTTAAATTTTCTTTCTAAGGGTAAAAGGGTTTGAATTCCTTATGGTCTTGATCTCACAATGTTTTCGTGGGATAATCAATTTCTAGTTTACCGCCTAATGTAAAATTGTCCTACCTGTATCTCCCCAAAACTGAATTTCAGCCTTTTTAAATCAGGAACCAGATATGCTAACCAATCAGAAGGTCCTTTACCGGAAATCATGTGATTTCATAAGCTTCCGGTTTACCATGACTATAAAAAGATGATATCTCAAGAGTGTAAAAGGCTGTCTCACTACTGGATTCCTCGCACTATCTTATCCTACTTTACAAGACTTTTGAGCAGCCAATGAGAGTCAATTTCCTCACACGCCATGATCCAATCAGAGAGCGACCACTCATCTCTCTCATGTACCCAAAATTTCCAGATCAAGTCGAACTTTTCCGAACGATTGGCTCAGCCAATCAGAAGCGTCCATCTCCCAACATGAAAAAGAACACTGTCAACTCAACATCTATCTTCACAAATATGGGATTGAGCCCAGTAATAGCACCGTAGGAGGAGTGTAAAAGACTGTTTTTGTGAACGTCATGTGTACCACGTGTGTTAATGTCTTCATTTGTGTGTTGTTACTTGTTTCATGATTGTGAGTGTTTCTTTACGGAACTAAATAAATGTGGATTTCAAAGTACCAAGCCTACTCATTTTTCAATGTCTGTAACAAATTGTTTGATTCCGTAAAACAAAATGTCATATTACAAGATAAAAATGCTAGAAGTACAGACGAATTGTTTCATATATGTTTGGAAAATTTAAATTTAACGTAGAATTAATTACTCTGTATAACTTTTAAATATTCATAATGTTTCAAGTTTCTGAACGCAGTTAGACGTTTTTTTTTCTTTTAAAAGATTTCTGAAGATTATGTGCGTGTGATTGTGTTGAAGAAATCCTTTTAAGAATAAAGACCTTCTTAGAATTTTTTATAGTTTTAATTGAAGTTCTTTATAAATGATGAAGGGTGGGTCGAGAAAAAGAAAACGCCTTCTCTTTTCTTTCCAAAGTTTCTTTTTTGCAAGAATAATTAGATTAATGAAGTATTGGTTTTTGTTAAGCATACGATATTTCGCATTTTTTCCTCATTGTTTAAAAACTGTTAGAAAAATAATTGCAGCTAATGATAATTGTTTTATAAAAAAAAAAGTAGTGAGAGATACTTTATTTTATTTATGAAATGCATGTACTCTGTTCTTTATTATTTTAATGTTTCTTTATCTAGGTAAATTTATCTTAGACATCTTGCACTTTTTACTCCGCTTAAATAACATATTAGTTTTACTTATCTCTAGTCTACAATTTTCACTAATGATAAAATATTATTTCTTCAGCAACCAAATCTTATCAAAACTCACGATAAGATACAATTTTACATTATTTGTATATAAATTACATTAAAAATACTGATAAGAATAGCGTATGTTCGTTTTTATCTTTATTTATATCATTACGATATTTTGAATTTTTATTGCACATAAAGTCATATTGAAGTATACAGCAAAAGACAAAATATTTACAAATTGGATAGCTACAAATAATTCTAGACTTCCATTGCTATTTTAAAATTACCAAGTTTAGATTCAGAGAACTAAATAAATGTTTTCTATTTATACATCTTTAAAAATATCTTTTAGACATTCACCCTCTAGCTAAATGTGTTTGTGTGGAATTTTGTAATTTATTTCGTTTTGTAAAAGATAAAATATTCAAAAAATTTAATTTATTTTCTCTAATAAAGGCTATTGGATGTTATGTTGATATAGAGAAGAACATAGAAATTTGAGGAAAAAAGTATCAAATTCAAAAGCAAATATTAGAGAACAAACAAAGTTAATTTAGTTTAAAATAAGAAGTAAAAATTGACTTATTCAAGGGAATACAACATTAAAATCATACGATACAAAATGTTTTCCTTGGTTAAAAAAGCTAATTATATTCCTATTACAGAGAATTGTCATGGGGATCGCTGTTCATCATATGTATCTTTTTTTCGAACTTGAATGTATACTCTATTTAAAAGCATCTGTTATTTGAATGAAAGAATTAAACATGTACACATGGACAAAATATGATTTTTATGCTATTCTTAGAATAATTTTGTGAGTGAGATTCTTTAGTAACACAATATTAAAATATTAAAACAGATAATTACACCATTCTGATTTTAAATTAAGCAATTCTCAAAACAATATATGAAACGAAAGAAAATAACATTGAATGTGAAACTCGAAAAACAGAAGCCGTAGCTGATAACTCTACGGAGGCTGAAAAACAATTATAAAAATTTGTTTAAATATTGAATACTTTTATAATTTCTAAATTATTGAAATAATAAATAGTATGAAATTTCAGATTAATAATTAAAAGAGATAGAGGGAAGGTGAAAATTAACACTGGTACTATTTGTGTTGTAAGAACCAAAGTAAATATATATTTTTATGTACTATATAACATAGGGGCGGTTAAAGATAAATTTACAAATAGTAAATTAAAGAAAAAATTTGCAACGTTATCTAGAATTTATAAGATTTTATATCATTTTAATAATTCGTCATAGGTTTTTGGATGCAAAAGAAAAACAATCTATGTGAAATGGAGATAATTTTTAATATTAGGAGCTTTAATTTGAAGTGAATTTTTATCATTATATTATATTTGTATTAATTTCAGACATTGTTTATAAGTCTTAGTATGAATATATATATATATATATATATATATATATATATGTTAGGCTCCAGGCCTGCTGGTAAAATAAGGAGGGAATCATCTCTATAATAACTTCTTTATTTTGCTTCAATCACATAAAATCCAACATGGCGGCCCTTTCGCGCGCAACCACCGAGTAGAACAATAGACAACCAATTCGGCGAGGAGTCACCAGCTAAGCCTTTTCGAGTATGCGTTCTTCTCCGTCAGAGCTCACTTTACCTTTAAATAGATTTATTTACCCACAAATCCTTGTGCGATGGTAAAGAGTTCGTTTTATTTTCACTTATTACTTACTTAATTTTGAAGCTAAACTTTTCAAACCTGACATATATATATATATATATATAAGTCTGCTTAAAAGATAGGGCACGATATTGTATTAAAATTTTCTGCAAAAAATGCACTAGAGCGTAACTTTAAGAACATGGCACTTTTTTATGCACTATATTTTTATTTTATTCATGGTGGAGAATCAGTCTCTTACATAAATAAGCAACATAATTTTTTAAAAATTTTTTTTCTCAAATACAGCCTCCATGCATGTTTTATTTTGAAGAAATATTGTCAGAAAGTCATCGTGGTTTCCATTGCTTAAGAAGCTAACGATCAAATGTTGTGATTTTTTGAATTCTTGTGCCGATTAGTTTTACTGGAATATCATTAAGGCGAATGCTGGAATATGAGCCCTGTGAGCAATCAAACATTTAGCTCGTCTATTAGGAATCCATTCATATATGGTGTTTAACAGCTAAAGAATTAAATAATGGTTGCCAAGGACTGATGTCCCCCCCCCCGTATGTTTCTTAGCCCTGGCCGACTTGTAGTTATAATACTGTATTGTTATTTTTGGACATTTTGAGGATCTTAAATGCATAAAGCTGTAAAGGTTTTACTTCTAGAATCATCCAAAGCTGTTTTCATTAATTTAACAGGATTTCCCGGATTTTTATACAATTATTTACTTGTACTATAGAGAATAGCTTTTGCTTTTTGACTCGATCTTATCTGAGAATCAAAATATTGTCCAATTTTAATTCATTACTCAATGCTCACCAAAAATAATTACTTATTTCATAATCGTAAATTAATAGGAGTGACTTTGGCAACTAATTTGGTTTCCAAAAGTGTCCAGAAAATGTTTAAGATGATTATTTCTCGAAAAAGTTTGAGAAGCCATGACAAGCTTATATAAGGACGATCCCCAAAGAAGCAGAGTTAAACAACCGAGCTAATGACAGACTGAGATTGATTGCATGTCCTCATCAACTTCAAATAATATTGGGATTTGAATTGCTGTATGAACTCCAAATTCGTGCTATGGGGAAATATGGGTGTTTTTTCCCCTGGATTTTACGAGTATTAATTATTTCCTGTTAATTAAATCTTATGAATTTATGAATAGTTTCACATAAAGTTAAAATTTATTTTAAGAACCAATCTGTTTATCACATTACCTTTTCGATATTTGAAAGTAGATCCCCTATTAACAATATTATTTTATAAAAAATTATATTTTTCTTAATGAATGATTTTTAATAATTATTCTTTCAAAACTATTACTATGAATTGAACGAAACTCTTAGCGTATTTTTATTTTTAAGATGCGTGAACGGAAAGGTCCAATTATCCTTATTTTCATGGGTGATAGATTGCGAGTCTAAGCATTGATTTTCTGAAGACCATTGTAAATCATACTTTGAGTTGATGAGTGTTAATTTAAACTGAAATTTATTGCCATAGTACGGAGGTTTGGAATTGGGAGGAAAGTAGTAATTCATATGTCATCTTTAACATTTAGTCAAGATTAAAAATTATGTATTCAGTCACAAATAATCTGAAGTGTTATTATGTGTCGTCAGTTAATGAATATCAGAAACAATAACATTATACATTGCAGTATGTGTAATAAACATTTTTATTCAAAATTTATAATTTATTCCTTTTAAAAAATTTACTATCTTTCTTAGCGTATAATATCTAATCATGTTATATCGTGTTCATGCATGTTTCTGACTTAGTTATTCTGAGTTTTTCAGGTAACTTATTCTGTATTGATTATTGTAATGAATATTAAAATAAGAAAACAAATCAGTGAAGGAATTATTATCCATTCATTGAAAATCTAACAAAAAACGTATAAAATAGAAGACATACTTTCTTCATGAATCATTGAGTAATTATTTAAAACAATAGATCGATTTATACAATATGCATTTGATTTAAATTTGTGTTTCTCTTCTTTAAATGTATTACAAACATTCCAGACTATACGTTGTAAAATATATTCCTTATTTTTTTTGTTAATTCTATCAAAAGAATAGCGCTTGAACGGAAACTTTTCTGAACATTGAAAGATTTTCCAATTCCGACTTTGTGCTGAATAATCAATATCAGCCTTTTGCATATCCTCGCAGCCGTTGTCTGAAAATAAATGCTCTCTTAAAGAAAGCGGGAGAACGATTTCAAAAAGGGAAGAGAAAAATGATGCACTACAGTACCAGTTCAGTTATGATTACAAAACCATTTGATTTCTTGGCAAAGAGGGGAAAGTTACCAATACCGTCTCAAATCCAGGGAATTTTCGCAAACAATCCGAAAACGAGATCCTTCTTACTGTTTTGGTTTCGCTTAGGGAAACACTGAACAAAGTTGCAGACGCAGAGGGAAAAAATACAAATAACATCGTCTGCTCTATTCTCCCCCCCTTAAGTTTCTGCACTTTCAAATGTCAATCGTGAGAGCAGAAAAAAAGGAGCTTAATCTGCATTTTACACAACAAGGTCTTTTTGAATTGTTGGGGACTCTACCAGGGTCTGCTTTCGCATGACAGAAGAGAAATCTCTTTTCAACACTTCGGAATATTCTTGGAACATTTCTTTTACGGTTTCTTTTCATCACTTTTAGCTTCACTGTTAGGAATAAAGATTTAAAAATGCTCTCTCAGAGAAGTTTTACTTATTCTATATCCTTTTCAGGGTATCAGGGTTTGAAGATGCGTTATGTTTGTGTCAGTTTTAGTTCGGATTCAATGCTTTGTGGGTCAGATGTTTGTCGACACATTCTGTCCAACTAGAATTGCTTTATGTGCATAAAAAAAGATTTATATCTTCTTTTTAGGAAAATAAGAATTTCTAAAAATATTGCATTGAAGCAAAAGGCTTTATGTTTAAGCGAAAGTTTTCTTCGAAAGAAAGCTGTAATAATCCTTGCATAAAATATGGACGTTCTTTGACATGCATTAATATTATACTGAAAATATAGATATAGGAAATATAAATATACTATAGCGGATATACTATACATATAGATATATCCGCTAATGTACTTCTAATTTTCCGCCTAATTTTAGATTAGCCATTATTTCTGAACTTTTAACTTTAATATTATTTTAAATACAATACTTAATTTAATGCAAATTTCTAATTTCATATCAGATTGACAGACTCAATTTTGTAAAATAAAATCGACATTTCATACAAGAAAATCCTTTTTTTTTTCAACCTTATTCATTTGCTATTCAGTTTTGCGCATTTCACTTCATGTGAGTTCTTGTAGTACTAAATTAATGTATTGTCATACCTCGTATCTTTAAGCGATTTTAATTTTTTAATGATATTTTTTAATTGGAAATATTTAATTAATGTGTTGCTTAACAAAACAATTTTTTTCTCTAAAGTAAAGTTGAAGGAATGAATTCCATTTTAAACTATGAAATTAACAATTTAAGATATGTATAGACCTTAAAATAAAACTTGATTATCAGTTAAAAGTAATGTGTTTTTTTTAAATAATACATGATATCCATTGCAAAGACAAAAACATAAATTAAAAATTAAAATGGAAAAAGCTTGATTTGGAAAAAGCTATATCAAATCAGTCAATTTACTGAAGTTTGAAGAAATATTCAGCTCACGTTAGAGTACACTTTATTTTGCGTAATATTATAGAAAATATTTTTTCGGCGTCAAACTGTTGGCCTTTGCAGATAATTTATTTGAACACCGCTCTACCGGTCTACAGCTACTCGATGTATGTCTTAGATGACTAGGATGCCAATTCGTGCCAATCGTTAAGGGCTTTTATTCCTGTTAGTTTTGTTGTTTCCGACTTGCAGAAGGAGGCACCACTGCATATCCCCTTCCTAGAGAAGAAAGTTATTTTTTCTGTCTGATTTTCTGAACGATACTGAGATAAGGTTGTTTTACCAGCCAATTACTGTAATTGTTATACATCTGGAGTAGGATTGGGTGTCGTTGGAAGGTTTTTCCTTTGACGTTGCAGGCAATCTCTTGTTGAGATGATGGGTCTAGTTGGCACATGCTCCGTCACCATTTTGACTAACTAGTCTTGATTTACTGAGAATGTCTCAGTTAGATTATACATGGAATGAATGCTTAGTCAACCATTACCGTTAGGTTGTGTTGTTATCTATTGTTCAATTCCTGGGTAACACCACTTCGGCGACAGTAGTTGAGTAACCTCGGCAGGGGTATGTTTTTGAACCATTGCCCTACCGATCCACAACTACGCCGTGCATGCCTTAGACGACTAGAATGAAAGGAATCCCTTTTCGGGCGAGTTGGTAAGAGCTTTTATTCTTATCCTTTTTGTTGTTTGCGACTTGCAGAAGGAGGTGCCACTGCACATTCAAAAAATGAGGGTATTTGGAAATTGTAAAAGTTATCAAAATCTTTTTTTAATAACAAAAACATAAATATATATTTCTTACATACAGTTTTCTTTGATTTCTGTTGCTGTAAGAGGCTTTATTGTGGAAATATGAAGGAAATGTGAATCACTATCATGTCATACTAAAGTTGAAGAACTTCCCTTTTTAAAATTCTACATTATGCCGCCAAAGAAAATTTAGACTCCCAGCTCCATTTAACATAACGTAACACCCAATAATTCCTTCGTCAGTGAAATTTCAAGTCAAACTCGTGACTTTTCCTTGGCATGATCAATGGACTATCATAAAACAGTGAATAACGTATTATTTTATTAGAAAATCAAATTTAAAACTAAAAAAAAAATATCTTTCTTTATAAGTATATTTATTCTCCCATGCAAATATCGAATTTCACAACAAACACGGATTTAAATTTATATTGGTCATGAATTAGTTTCTTAAAAACAAAATATAATACCTTGTCTGGAAGATCAAATACAACTGAGTTAGCTTGAACTTATTGACGATAATTTAATTTTCTCTTGTAACAACTTAACTTAAAAAAATGTTAGATGCTAATTTTTTTCTCTTTAGTGTTTCAATTTATAATATCGCTTTGCTTCCATTTATACCCATTGTGTATTTTTTAATTCAATTTCCAATTTCTATTTCGCATTTCTTATGCAGTAATAAATATTGAAGTTTCCAGACTTATAGATTAAATGAAACTTTCGAATGAAAATTTGAATATAATGATTCTGTAATGCTATGTTTAAGCTTATCTAAATAAAGTTACATTTTTCCAATATATTCTCTTCTTTTGCAATATTGTAACTGTAAATTTCTTCGATAAGGCATTATATTTCAAAAGCAAATAATGCAGAATGTTTATTTTTTTTCTGTTTTAGTGTAAAAGCTAATGCAGTATTTTTTCCGTCAAAAATAAGGGTATATAAAATCGGTTTCAATTTAACTCTTAAATTAAAATTGAAGTTTCGCGTGTTTGGCGTGGGACATTCATCTCTTATATCTTACAACTATGGTATTTTCTCAAAATCCTTTAGATTTTTGATCATAATTTACGTAGCACTCTGAAGTTGCATGAGGTCAATTGGTGACGCACCTCGTAATATTGAACTACAATTAAGTGTCAAGGACGACAATTCAGGTGACATACAGTTCTTCAAGCTTTCACACCACTACAATGGATGGACTTTGAACCCTGACTGATTTAACGTGCTACAGCCCTTCTACACGGTGGGTCTTCAATGGCAAAAGGTTTCAAACCTTTGACAAAGCTGTCCACGAGTTAGCAACCAAGCCCACTCGGCTACTGCAGCTACACAACATTTTTTTTAAAGAAACAAATTAAATAATTCATCATCTGGATAAAGGCATTACATACAACAATTAATGCAAACCAGTATTGCAAAAATATTTAAAATTTAACCCAGATTGCCAACTCGAGATGCTAACTTGTCACTTACTAATCAATTTTTAAAAGAATTCCTTATTTATACCAATTTATGGAAATCTATTTAATATACACTGTTTTATCATAACTATTTCAAACACCATTATGACAAGAACACAAAAATAAAACTTCAAATGTAACTTGACCTTCTGGAACATTCCTAAAAATCCTCTCACGAAGCCACGAAATTCGTAATTCTTTTTTTCATCTTAATATTTTTACATATTTTAGGGATTTTTTTACATGTATCGATCATGAACTATGCACCACGAAGAATGTTTTTTTTTCCATTACCGAGGGACATGTTTTGCTGTTTGACGGTTTTATCTACTCTACTCCTAAGAGCTTAGAATTTTTTTTCACTGACATGGCTGATGTTCTTTTTTTGCTCTTTGCTCGCATTTGTGTATTTATGAGCCAGATAACGGCGTGGGAAGAAGTTTACATTGGTTTGGCGGGAACTCACGCAAATGTATACTTTATGCGATGGATGGAGGATGCAAGAAGCACGAAGATTTGTCTTCTTCAAACTCGCAGATTTGATGAAATGAAATACGCTTTAAGAGTCATTGAATTCGCGTGTTATATGCTGATTTATGCTGATTTCAGCTTTATATTTTACTTTATCATCGTTAAATACTGTAAAAACTGAAAGAAAGAGAAGCCAGGAGTATGTATGCAGGAAGCAAAAAGTAAACAGAAGTTTGTTTTTTGATAAATGGATTTATTCAGAGTTACTTTGCCATGAGGGCAAATTCTTTTAAAAGTACTTTTGACTTTAAAAAAAAAAAGAACTTTTTAGTTTATATATAATATTTTTAAAAGAGAATAGTACTTATACACATAAATAAATGCCCCCTTTTTAGTTATTTTGGAGGAAAAGGAGGAAGCCGAAATATTAGATAGGGTGGGACGTGGAAGCTTCCTTTATTAAACATATTGCAGTGATGTTTGTATGGAGAGGATGGGCGTGGGGAGAGATTCGGTGGTAAGGGTGGAGTGGGATACTTATCTTTCTACCCGTCTCAGTCTCAAACATGTTGTGATCGAAGCAGCAAGGCGCTTTTGCCGCGGAGGCGAATTTTTCGAACGGTTAATCGGTGGTTGCAGTGCAACGTGCCTTTCGTCGTCACTTCGATAATCCCCCAAGAAGTCATGTTCCCTCTTATCGGAAATGTGTAATGTGAATGGATGCCTTCCGAGCAACAGGAGATGTCTCCAAAGAAAGGAAATGACATCCGAAGACCGTTAGAACATCTGAAAATGTTGAACGTGTTCGTGTGTCAATTCAGACCGGTATGTGACAATGATCCAACAATTCTCCCCACCCGCTCTCCAAGAAAGGATTTTGATAACGTGTGGTTACAACACGTTGGGGCCACAGCCGACACCTGTAGGGTTTCCATGGATGTTTTAAGAGCAGCCTTCCCTGAATGACTGTCTCCTACGAGGGGACGACATATGTACTATGCATTCATCCTCTTTATGGAAAATCTTCAGCAATAACAGCATTCAAAACACGACTCGATGGAAACAATGTTGGCCATGAGCTCCTGACCATATTTATTCGAGTTACATTCCACAAAATCCGTCGGGAGGAATGATAAATTGATGCATGGTAAATATAACTAGTTTCAATGTGCTCATGCGTTTTGATGTTAAAGTTGTGACATTTTCAATATCAGCTTTTAACTTGACTAGATTTACAATAACTAAATTAATCACCAATAGTCCTTTAGAATATTCAATTATATATTGATTTTTTAAGTTATATTATATCTACGAATATCTTTTTTAAAACAATGTTTCAGGACAGACATTAAAGTCAATTTTTTTTATAAAATTTTGAGACATTGTAAGGGCAGAAGACACTTTAACTGGTATCTTTTAACAAAATTTCAGCATCATATATCACAAAGGCCTTTAGATTTTATAAGTAAAATAACGGAAGATACTTAAATGTTGAAACTTAAAGTTTATAAAAGTATACATAAAATAAGAGAGAGGTAGAGAAAGAGAACACGCACATATTTTTCTTGAACTTTCCAACCTTCTCTTCAGTAATACAATACTTTCGTAAAGACAATAGAAACTCAGCGAGTCAATTTCTATTTCGCTTTCTAAAATGTATTTCGATTCTTTTGTTGTAGTACTTTTCATTCTTTCTTTCGACTTTTTTTCTGCACTATATTTTTGTTCTTGTAAAATCCACAAAGGGGGAAGAGTTCTCTAGTAAAAAATATTTATCTTCCTTAGTAATCTATTTCTTCTGTTAATCGAAATCTGCTTACTTAATTTTTATCTGTTTAAAGAAAGCTATAAACTTAGCTAGATTGCTCTATTTAACACATTTTCTATGGTTTCTGTAAAACTAAAAAAAAAGAAAAAATTAATTCTATTGGTTAAAAAAGTCATTTATATTATACTTTGTATATTACAAAATTATTGTAAAACAAAAAAGAAATTCTATTTTTTGAAAATTTTTCAAAACGATTGCTTCTACGAATAGACTTTTAGACATGTTAAACATACAGCTTAAGTTATATTGAACTTTAAACAATACACACTTTAAAATACAATAAGCTTTGATATTATTTTTAAAAATTAAACTGTAAAATCATCAGTTAGGCAATTTCTTCGAGTCCTGGAACCATTCAAATAGTCATGCGCATACAATTGGCTTAAGTTCCAATAAGGAAAAAAATGATTATGTTTATTTCATGTTGATTATGTGGATGAAATTTAAGCTTCAATGACATAAATTTAAAATTAGTGGTTGGGGGTAAGAGAGAAGGAAAACAAGCGGAGAGGGCTTCATTGGTTCTGAAAATAGATATTTTTCACGTATGACAAAGATGGACTGAAATATCAAGAACGTTAGCGCAAGAACTGGATTAGGTTTCGCAAATGGTTCCCTCCCTTATAATTTTACACCACTTACAGCAAACAGAGATAGCAAGCAAATCAGAGGCAGTTATGCGTTAAAGGCCAGACATGGACAAACAAGTGGCACGATATTGTCTTCTTAGATGAATCATAGTTTTGTCTATAACATCCCCTTGCCCGTAATTGACTTCGGTAGCACTGGTGCAAGATTTTGCGGTGGCCGCGGTAGTCGGATCGTGGCTGGCCTTGTCAAGAGTTTGAGCCCAGTACCTCTAAAGACTCTCCGTGTAGGGGATTGATGCACGTTAAATTTGTAGAGAGCTCAAACGTCCTCCTGTTGGTGTGGTGTGGTAGAAGAGGGGGTGCCAGCTCAGGTGTCGTCCATGTCACTTGACCATGGTTCAAAATTACGTAGTCTGTCGCCAAAAGCCCTCGTGTAGTTGAACAGTGTGGCTTTAATATTCACTCACTCACTCAATCACGCATGATTTTGCTTATCACGTTATGTATTTCCTCTACTGGTCTTCCAATCTTAGTAGTGGTTTTTCTTATGTTATTGTACTTTAAACCCGTACCCTTATTCTAATATTCATTTTTCGGTACTCTCAACAAACGTAGCAAAGTCTCTGAAGTGCTTTAGGGCTTGTTGTTGTTCCTTATATCCATGTACAGCTCGACGATAAGTTTTTTAAAGGGATAATACAAGACCATACGAAGCTCAACAACATTCGACAATTTTTGTTTATTTTGACAGGCGAAGACACAAACAACTTGTGTCAGTTCTTCTCAAACTTTCAATAATTGCAACCCAATTTTTAATCAAAATTTTCATCGTGCCTCCCTCCATACAATAACAATGCATTGATTTCAAAGTTAACGTACTAAAGGCTACATGCTAAGGCTACAATATGACTTTAATTATAAACCGTACAAATGATTAAGATAAGTGTTAAATTTTGTGTATAATTCTGTATTTGACAAGCCCAGGCCAGTCACTAGTAATTATTAACCCGCGGTCACTCGCGCCTGTTTTTGCTACCGTCGTTACTCTCGGGGTGTAGAGAACACCCCAAACTTTTAACACGTGTATTTAATTATGAAAATAAAATTAAGTCATTATGATGCATATTTATAAAGTACAAGATGTTTTTTGTATTATACAAATAAAATTATTAAATTTATTGCATATAAATGAGACTAACATTAATTTAAACTAAACATACAAAATTTTCATTTTAAAACACATAATTTTATTTTTTTTCATAAACCAGTATATATAAAACTTATATACCAGTAATAAATTTACTTTATAATTAATGAGATAATGCTAGTATAGAAAGTAGAAAAATAATATTTGAATCATTTTCCAAACATTCAGAGCAGACTGTATACAAATGCTCAACTTCTCGCGGGAGTTCTCAGCCCCCCAGATAAACTTTTGAAGGTCATTACATTCCAATCATTCGAGAAAGAGGGATTGTATCAGGCCTGAAGATTCAATAATCTTGTTCTTAACTTAGTAATGATAAATTAATTATCAAATACATTATGTAGTACAGATGCATTTATAAGTATATTATATCAATGTACATGTGTACTTTACTTTTTTATTATGTCAGAGTGTATTTTTTTTTGCTTCCTTTCAGTAAATTTGCAATTTTTTCAATCTTTTATTCTTCACTTTTTGATATGCTCGCGCCCACCTTGTAAAGTTATCACGCCCCCAAGGGGGCGCGCCCCACAGTTTGGGAAACACTGACTTATGTGGTCGATGATTGGTGAGTGACTACTATAACATGCATCACCCACTACTATGTAAGATGGTGATCGACAATTTAGGCATATACCAAAGACCGATATTTCCAAGAGCGCAAGTACTCCTATTTGTTTTCAATGTCAAGAGGTATCGTATTAGATATTACCATCCATAATACCAAAAATGGCGATTTCTTTGGGGTTTTTTTGCCGAACAGGGCTGTTATTTACATAACCTCACACTTGCGTTTTATGATTTGTCCATTAAAATGTATCCGTGTAAAAAATTGTCTTACATGATGTAGAACATTGACTAGCCAGCTGAGCTCAACTAATAATTTCATATATTGCGGGTACACAAGTAATTTTAATACAGAGAGCAAATGTCCTCTAAGATAATTCCCATAAAGCATTGGAATCTAAGTCGAGAATATTTTAGGAATTCTGTGTAGAATTATGAACCTGACTAAAATTTAAATATTTAATGAACATGTCTCTCTACTCAGCAGTTGGGTTAGTTAGATAATCAAAAGTTAAATACGGAGATGAAATTCAGTGTTCTCGATGTGCGAGTACTCTGCAAAAAGTATATTCATGATAATATTTTCAAATCTCTTTAAGCATTTAAAATCGATGACTTTAAAAAAAAGGTAAAAGAAGTCACCTAGAATGGGAGAATATTTTAAATTTTTATACGATGTTCAATGCAATAGAAATATAGTTTAATAACTAGAATCGGTGTTACGTATATTATCTTTCTAAAACGTCTGAAATTTATAAAATCTCTCATTTTAAAGTATAAAAAGCAGGATTAAAAAGCTTTAAATGCGCATTTATACGAAATTTGCTAATTTATACACATATACCTAATTTCTGTCAGCATGTATTCTTTTCCTTTTTCGTCTTTTACTTTTATAAGAAATCAAACAGTAATAAGATAAAGTTCGTAGGAAAAAATACCAATATTTTATATTCAAATGCATTCAAATGTTATATCATTAGTTCTGTGAAAGATTTTGGAGAGTCTTAATGAATTCATTCTTAATGCTTTCGTATGGTAGTGTGCCTTAAAGTAATCGACTACGTTAAAACTTGAATCTTGGATAAGATTTGAAATCTTAGCTTTCGAAGCTACAAAACATAGAAATGTATTTATTAGCTTTTTATTGAGAACATTTTAATAAATACACAAATAAAATAAATTAATCGAAAGTTGAATCTTCTCATGAAAAGTCATTTTTCTTCTATTTTTTTAATATTTACAGCATATATTTAAAAACAAGTACTAAAAACATGTTAATGTAATTTATCTAACTTATTAGATGTATTTATTTTCGTTTCCAATTTAGTTTTTATATTAAAATCTATTTTCAAGAAATGCAACTTTTTGAAAAATTGCGATATTCAAAACAGAATAACTCAAAAAAAAAAAGTTTAACATATTTGTATAAAATTTGGTGAAATTTTTTTTTCATACTATTATCGTGTATCCGAAAGAAAGATGTAATTTAGAAGTGGATTTATTCGTATTTTGATACATCATGGTAGAAAAATTTTAGCAGAAAACACTGGTTGTTATTTGGATGGATAGTCACTCTGAAAATAATGCGAATTTTACAAGTACACTAATTCTGTCCAGGAAGGATTCCACAGCTATATATTGGTAATTAATTATTATTGTTCAATCCTCTTTCCATAAAAAGGAATATTTTGAAAATATGCTATTTCTTCTTCATTTTTTGGCAACAATTGCATTAAATTTTTTTTCTATTGTAATAATATTTTTAAACAACTTTATATGCATGTATATTCTGATTCAAATGACACTAAATACATATAAAAAATATATTCATACGCTTTTTCAAAATTACGGTTCTAAACGGGCACATGTATTCGAATACCTTTGAATATAAAACACGTGATAAAACAGTGAAATGATACACCATTAAACTTAAATCTGAATGTTGGTTTATTATTATTGGTATTATTTTTTCAAATATCTGAAACTTATTTTTAATCTGCGCAACATATATTTATTATTTTTTTAGAATTCATATAAAATATCTTATATAGTTGGAAAAAACCTAGGGAATTATTTATTTTTTAAAAGCTTTTTATAACGATTCTAATCATTGTGAAAAATTGTAATTTGATTAAAAATGAAAGATTAAAAGGTTATTGTAATACTATATTATCATTTTGCCTAGAGAATTCTACATGAAAAAGAATACAGTTCTTTCTCGCACAGAATTCGCTCACAATTAATGACAAGATAACTTTTTAAGTAATACAAATAAAATATAATACATTTTTATTTTACCACTTGGTTTTTCTTAGTTGAAACTTTGTAGCTTTATTTCCTCATAACCAAAACGATTTACATAAAACACTTATTTTTTTTTTCCAATTCCCTAACTAGTACTACTTTAATTGGTAACTTGATGCATGCATTACGCATTTGTATAGCAGTTGCCAAATGAATTTTATTTGAATTCATATTGTATTTCCCTTATTTGCTTAAAAGTTTCCAAGAAATCTTCCAGAAAGGCATTTTGTTTGCTTATTAAACCATTTCCAATTTTTGGTTCTAATTTTGACAGTATCTAATGGAAATCCAATCGAAAATTTATTAATCATTATGTTTAACAAATAAAAAAAAGATAGTATATTTGATATTTTAGTACAACTTTAAACAAGAGTTGAATCAGAAAACAGCACTTACAAGTTTTTTCTTTAATATAAAATGTGTGTGTGTGTATTAATTTTATGTTAAAGATCATATATGTATAAATATACTCTATAACAAAAAAAAAAAAAAAAACGATGCACCAAGAAGGAGTTGCCCGATTGTAATGAAATTTCATATGCAAAGACGTTTCAACTGGACATACAAATGATTAAAATTTGGTGTCAAACGAATGAATAGCGGGAGCTACAGCGGACCAGAACTGCGCATTCTGCAGGTGTCTATAAGAAGAGATTCTCAATATGATGGTTAAAATTTATGTTGCATTGCAATTTAGGATACCTTTAAACAGCTGAAAAAGTTCCTCGCCGCAGGATTCGAGATCATAACGAGCAACTGTCGAGATCGAATCATTGGACGAATCATTTCAAAGAGATCGTATCATTGGACTGAAAGAGGGAGGTTGGGCAAATCGGAGAATCGCTCGTCATATGGGTCGAAGCGATTCGACCATTAGAAGATGCTGGCAAGAAATGGGTGGGCAATGACAGATTTCAGCGTCATGATGGTAGCGGTCAACCTAAGACCACAGCAGATCAAGAGGACAGATTGATTTTCAGATCAGCTGTCACAGTGCGATTCATCGTTAGCAACCATCAGACGTACGACCCGCACACAAATGGCCACCAAGACCATCCACTGATGGCTGATAGACCGAAATTTACGCTCCTACCGACCATTACGCCACCTTCTATTCACGCCTACACGCTGATGAACTAGATTACTGTGGTGCTTGAATCTATCAGGTTGGAATCATGCCGATTGTGGATGTATAGTGTTTAGCAATGAATCTCGCTTCCAACTGTATCCTGACGATTATCGAAGACGTGTCTGGAGACGCCCAAGACAGCATGCCGATCCTGCTTTCAATATTGCCTGCCACACAGGCCCTCAACAACTAATTATGGTCTGAGTGGCATTTCTTTTGAAGCCGGACCTCTTTGGTAGTAATTAGAGGCACACTTATAGCTGAGTGGTACGTCAACGACATTCTGAGAACTGTTTTGCTACCGTTCCTTTTGCAGTACCCTGGACTTATTTTTTCTGAAGATAATGCCGGACCACATACGGCACGTGTTGCTATGAACTGTCTTACAGCTTATCAAACACTTCCTTGGCCAGCCAGATCACTAGATCTCTCTCCAATGGAGCATGTCTGAAGTAAGATGGGAAGACAACTGTTTCTACCACGGAATGTTGATGACCTGAACCGACAATTGGAGAAAATTTGGCAAGAAATACCGCATGAGGCCATCAAAGGGCCTTATCACTTTATGCCACGTCGTATGGAAACTTGCATCCAGGCTAGACAAGGGACAACATCTTATTGAGCTTGTTAATTTTTAACTATGTAACTCTGAAATAAATCATTCAACTTTTCTGAAATTTTA
>BMAV01008464.1:50218-88042 GCA_019973955.1 Trichonephila inaurata madagascariensis | reverse complement strand
GATTTCCATGAAAAGTCGCTCAAAACCCGAGAGAATTACACTACCGGAAAGAAAAAAGAAATTATTAAACATTACTTGGGTGGCCTGGTACCGTTTGATCCATGGACCGGTCCCGGTCCATGGCTCGGGGTTTGGGGACCAACAGCCTATACCACCGGGTTGCAAGGAAAAGAAAATAGAGTAACAATATGATTCATTTAATATTAAAGATGATAAACATAAAACCACAAAAGAATAACATTAAAGGTACTAAAACTAAGTTACCAATCCCAAATTTATAGACGTAATTTTGTTTGCACTGAAGCTGTATGAAGATTTGAGGGCATTCAGTGAAAGTAACTAAAACCTTTATTGAGAAAATATATAAGTAGCATAGATTTTATTTTCGTAAAAATAACAATAGTGAAATATTCAAGAAAAAATTATTTTCCAAGTGTGTAGCATATATAGAATTTTCTTGCGGTGAAATGCTTGTATATGTATTTTATTTTTTTTAACGTTTAGACCAGGTTGCCGCCCAGAACTACTTTACTGTTGACAGTTCGATTCAGATGATGAATGTGCGCATATGTATGTTTTTTTTTCCCGACTTCGAAGAAGATTTTAGGATTCTTGAATTTTCCCTCCAAACTCAATGCATAAGGGTGGTGAGTCAAACCTACAATTTTAGAGTTTCTCATTTTTCTTCTGTGATGTAGACTTTTTTAAAGAAGGAAGGAATTCCGATAAACTTTTAGACTTCAGTGGAAAAGTTTCAGAGATTAATGTGTGGGTAACTCCTAATGCTTTATTAATAAAATTTACTGGGGGAACTTTTCGAAAAAAAAAAAAAAACCTTACATTTAATTTATGCGCAATGGATTGTCTGAGTGTTTTGGTAAATCAATGAAAATTTATCTTCCATTCCAGCGTATTACTGTTCCGTAAAGTAATTTCGTTGTGTAAGAAAACTTTAAGAGAACAATTTTTTGTGCCCTCTGGTCATCTTGTCATACTACATAAATTTCTCCTTAAGTATCTTCATTAGGGAAAAAGATGTCTCATTAAACGATGCGTTTCTGTGGCTCGAAATGTAGATAGGTTTCTTCAATTAAATAAACGAAGAATAAAAGGAAATATTCTAGGTAAACAATACGCAAATGCCTCAGTGATACATCTGTAAAAATGTTGGTAAGTGTTCAGTTTTTAAGAAGTCAAAAACTTTGGATTTCTCACTACATGAGTCTTTTTTTGAAATAGCTTGTATGTTATGTTGTTGTTTTTTTTGTAAGATCTAAATTAGGTGACATCATTTTCTTTAATCCCGAGTCAAACAAACTACGTTTATTTAAAACCAGCAACAAAGCAGTGAAAAATTCTCTGGAAATTGTGAAATTTGTTGTCACAGTACCTAATTATATGATGCAAAGTATCAATTTTCACCGTTTTCAAATATATGCTAGTCTTCACTTAAGCAAGGGATATAGAATTTTTTAAAGTTATACAAAAACTTCTGCCCCTTTCACCATTCCTCCTTTGACCCCGCACACACTTAATACTTAATTTTCAGGACAGTGGAGATAGATGGATATTGTTTAAATGAGGTAGTGGTAGAGATTCCTAAACAAGACATGCAAAGAATGAGATATGGCACATAAACTTAGGAATGCTATTTCTCAGGATCCTGTGGCCGCGGTAGACGAGTGGTATAGGTATCGGACCGTGGCTTGCCTTGTCACGAGTTCGAACCCAGTACCACTAAAGACCCGCCGTGTAGGGCAGCGATGCTCGTTAAATCTGTCGAGAGCTGAAACGTCCTCCCGTTGGTGTGGTGTGGTAGTTAGGAGAGGGGGTGCCGGCTCAGGTGTCGTCCACGTCACTTGACCATGATTCAAAATTACGTGGTCCGTCGCCAAAAGCCCCCGTGTAGTTGAACAGTGCGACGTTAATATTCAATCAATCGATTCTCAGGATCCTGATGTGTATTTGTTTATGTCAGTGCTTCTCAAACTTCCAATATTTGTGAACCAATTTTCAATCATAATTTTCATGTGTCCCCCCCCCGGTACAAGACCAATGCATTGAATGCAATAATAATGTAATTTGACACTAAAGCTACCATACGACCTTTATTATAAACCACACAAATTATCAAGATAAGTAGTAAATGTTGATTTTAATTAATAGATATTTTTAGTAAGTTACTATTTAATTTTTAAATTGAAATAGAGAAAAATGAAAGTGCAATGTGGGTTTTTATTATGTCAGAATTAATTTTGTATTGCTTCCTTTCAGTAAATTAATAATTTTTTAAAGTCTTTTATCTTCGACTCTTTCATAATATGATCTGGCCTCCCTAGTAGGGTTATCACACATTCCTGGCGCTGGTTTATGTGTATGTATCTACAAATTCATTTATCGTACTCGCTGAACATAGTATTGGTGATTCTGGAATATTAGGAACTCTCTCACTTATAAATAACTTTTTCTCTTCTCCCAACTGAACTTCTATTTAATCAAAGTTACTTTAAACATGAGCTTCCGAGAAAATAAAATTCTTCTGTGAAAGGAAATTTATTATCATGGATTATTTTTTTTTTGGAAGACAATTTTACGTAATATGTTCTTGAATTTTTTTTAATGCGAACGATCTAGAAAATTGTAAACGTATTCTTTTTCTTCCCTTCTAAAACATTGCAATATTGTACACAGCATTTTTAAATATATTTATTTGGTTAGAAATTGCTTTTTATTTGCTTTAAAACATACCTTTCTTAAAATTATTTGTCATTTTTGTACAAAGGCCACTTTTGTATCCAGTGCTATCATTATGTTTTGAAATTTAATATACTATTGATACCACATCGTATATGATTATCAAAATTCAATTTTTGAGTTTATTGTTCAGGGTAACGCTTGAATGCATCGAACATATTTTTAAAATGTGTTGAAAAATGAATTTATGCCAAAAAGGAGCGACAAAGTCAGATTTTATAAAAAAAAAATATCTAGAAGTGGAGCTGCATAAATAAGTTAAAGAATTTATTTTTTTTCTTACTAGATAAGTAGTAAAATAGTCTCTTTTCAGATTTATGAGATCAAAAATACTGTCTTCTATTTTAAGAAGTTTAAGAGTAAACACACACTAGAAAAAAATTCAAAATGTTTAAATAAATTTTTAATGTAAATATTAAGTAAATACTGATCTAAACAACATCATAACATAAGATGAGCAATTCAAATTGAATAATATTATAATTTATATTTTTAATTATTTTGAAGACAAATGTATTTTCAGTCATTTTCCTAATTATTGAATTTAGGTAGTAGCCAACGCCTGGTAAATTTATAAATTCAGTCAAATATTTTATCGTGTTAGAAAATATAGAAAACATGTTATTCTTTTTGTGTAATTAATCTATTCCTAATGCAAAGAAATGAATGGGAATTTTGTAAACTTTCAGCATTACATATTAATAAGGTAATATTTTATGAGATTTTTATGACACTAGAAGAAATAAATTATTTGATGTTATCAAAACTTCTTTATCAAAGAATTTATTTGGCAATCAGATATAACTTTTTTTTTCAACAAAGCAAGTCAAATTAAGTTAATAGAATTTCTAAGAAATTTCGAATAATTGTTTTTTAATCAAAATATTTTTTGAAGAGTGGTTTATTATTTTAAAAATGTTCTTTTTACCCTGAATGTGAGCAGGTTCATTTTATTCACAAAATATTTGTCTGTCAATAAAAGAAATCAAGCCTGTCTGGTTGCAACTGTAACCGTTAAAAATTGATCGAAATGAATTCTCCCCGTATAGGAATTCGGGAAAATGGAAAACATCCATCGTCGACTTGAATCGATTGCGTAAATGTCATCAGATTCATTTTGTTGCAAATAGCAGAGCAAATCGCGCGTCATAAATTTTTGGGTACTATTGAAAAACTTCCATTGGATAGTTACAAGTAACTAAATTCACTTCACTTCTTATAATGCACTTCATATTAATAAATTGTTGCATAACTGTAAAATTTACTTGTAGAATAGAGAATAATTCTTCTTTGCATCCGTATGGCTTCTAGAATCGTCAAATTACAGGGATTATACATGTCTTATTCTGCATTAACATTGATTGCAATGCCAAAAAAATTAATTTTTTTTTCTTATCATTTCTAACAATTCGTTTTTTTTTTCAAATACGATCAGAAAATTCCATTACAGACAGATACATTATGTTCATCTGGAATCGTCAAAAGTTACTTAGACAGAATGATTTTTTAAAACAGGTTCATACGAGTGACAATAAAGGCCTGAACATTTTCTCTGTGATAAAAGCCGCATTCGATTATTTTCGGTATATAATAAGGTTTAATTAATTTAACTATCTTTAGAGACATAGAATCTCTATTTCTAAGAGCTACATCATGATTTTTAAAATAAAGTAGTGATAAAATGTATTTTTATTTTGGAAATTGGAATTTATTATCGATAAATAAGTAAGATTTATCAATTTCTTGAGTCACATAAGTCTGCATAAATGCAACTTATATAGGACAAGTATAAATATGGGCTGCTCTAGACTATTTATACCCCCTTAAAGATGATCAAGAAAGGGGTTTTAGATATACATGTGTTATGATTTTAATGAGGTAAGATAAAAAAAGAAACAGAGAGTTAGAGAGTTAGAAAGCCATGTTAATTAATTTATTATCAAGTTCGGTCAAAATGCATATAATTTATTAGATACTTATAAAGTCCTTTTTAAAACATTTTTTAAGTATCCTTAAATAAACTGGGAAAAACATTTTTTATGCGAAAATAATATGGTGTTATAAAAAGTAATAACAATTATTCTAATTTCAAAATATTTCTATTTTGATAAACTATATATTTTAGTTATTTGGTTATATAAAAGTGATATCCTCTACATATATTGATATTAGCGCATATTATATCATTTAATATTTTGCAATATTTGAATTAAGTGCAGTGACAATGGACGTGATTCGCTGTATCAACGCCCCTAGATAAACAGGAAGAAGAAATAATAAATATAACTATTTCATAATATTCGTTTTAGAAGTATTTTTACAGTATTGATGCAAGATCTTTAAACCTAATTGATTCTTCCATATTATAATGGACTATTCGAAACTGAATAACAACACTGACATTTTTATTTCCTTGTAATATTATTTTTTGGCATATGACTAAAATAAACACACACATATTTAACCCTCTGAACGGAACATCAATTTTTTTGCCGTTCTTAGAAACATCCGTCTGACAGATGGATGTTCCGGTCAAAAGGTTTAACTTAAAACTTATGTCAACTCCGTGACTTAGAGATTATGTTCTCGCCTCGAACTCACAAGATTACAGGTTCGATCCCAGGCTTGAGTCGATAGTAAAACGTAGGCACGCAGGAATTTGCTCTTTCACTCTAGGCAAAATTCATGATATAACGAGGGCTTGAGTTAAGATTAACTCGAGCGTCAAAAATTTGGTAGTGAGGGCCGGCACTAGATAGTTCCTTCCACTGAAATGGTTCTCAGACTTGAGCACTTGCCGTGTCTGCAAACGCTGTGTGCTAACATTCAGCCCATTTCAAAAACACACATACACATTTAAACATAACAAATGTTGAGAGAATATATTATATCACTAAAATATATACAAATTTGAAATTAGGCAAAAAAACTCCTAAAGTTCACAATGGAATCTGTTCATTTTAGTCTTAGTCGCTTTTCTTTAATAGTTGTATCCTTCAAGGGAAAGGTAATGGTATTCACTGTCCTTAATCCTAAAAAATATGTTTTGTAATATTATGTCTTTGTTAAGTTTTGAGTGGCCATTGGGACAGTGACACGTAACTGAGGATTCATCCAGTGAACAAGAGAAGATGTTGATCGAAGTAATCTCGCACGTCACCTGAACTTTCTAGTAGGGCTCCATACAATTGAAAAATAATGTTGTCACAATCGTCATGTAAATGCAGCCTCAACTCGAAGTTTAACATATCCAGAAAAGAGCTTCCTGTGAGAGCTTTCTCCTAACAAAAGAAATCTTTTGGACACACCTCAGAACATATGTATTTTTGTAAATCTCACAAGTAATGATTTACAAAAATGGGATATTCTATAATTTGAGCTGGATTTTGGTTGTCTTAACTTACTCACGGGGATTGTAACTGTATCGGTAAAAAGTAACTGATTGGTGGAATATTCCTTTTTAAAATGGGTTTGCATTTCAAGAACAAGAATTCAAAACACTTTTTTTTACCCAAGTCTGTAATGTTTTTCCTTATTGCATTTTGTATGGAATCATTAACAGCTTCTACTTCTAAATTCTCTAGGTTGTTGGTTGCAACACTCGCCTTCCATGACTTACCATCTGCATTGAATTTCCCGCCTTCGTTGAGTAGCCTCGTGAATTTTATTGGCAACTTCTACCAATTCACTCGGTCATTCTAGCTTTGGAACTTTTCCCAAACAGCCCATAGTTACAGATATTTTTAAGCCAATCGTAAATGGATTTACTGTTAATAGTTTTTTCCTATATCGTTTGGAAAATGTCGTTTCAAATGCTGACTTTCTTCTTGCTCCAGTTATATATAAAAACACAAAACGCCTTCTGAGCTGCAAATTCAGCCAATTTTGTCATCTACGTACTAGCTAACTTGTGAGAAAAAACTTTATGAGTGCATTATTTCACACATTTGGGAAATTAACCTTAAACTGCCCTACCGTTTTAGCATTTGGAAACTGTATACCCAAGAAAAAGAATTTCATGTTATAAAATTGAAGAATAAAAATGTCATCTTATTTTATTGTGTATATGTTGAAAAACTTAATAAAGATTTACTCTCTTAGTTCGGAAAAATGAACACAAAACTTAAATTTGAAGCTTAATATATCTGTTTGGGAGCTGGAATATGTTGAAAATTCCATTATTACTTCAAGAATATTGGAGCATCTTCCTTTTCAGAATGTATTAATATGGTAAATATCTAATAAACCCTGTTATATTTCATAAATTCCATGGAAATCATAATAATATAATGTAAAGGCCGACGTGGTTTGATCGTTATATTTGCAAACTACACTTTTAAAAGTGTATAAAGAATTAAGTATTCATAATATTAGATCCAAAATAACTTAACATGCTACGATAGTTATGTAAGACAGGAAACTTTTTTTTCTTCGATTTTATTGTGTATAACATGACGAAATAAAGTTTCACATTGCGAATTATTACATAAAATACTTAAATAAAATAAACTACTTTCTTTCACGCCAACCAATGAAATGCTTTGAAACATATACTTAATTTTATAGCATTACTTACGTTCAAAATAGGATGTATTTAGAAAATGTAGCGCTTTGAGAATAATAATTAAAAATAGAATTATACCATACGACGCAAGAACGACGTTAGAAGGAATATTTACTCATTATATGTGAAACCTATTTATGACATTATTTATTCCATGATACTTATTATGTAGGGATCTAATGGACAGTTATTTTGAAAATCACAAAAATAATTTACATTTAGTGCCAAACTTGAAAATTTCTAAATAGCTCAATTAATTCTCTTTATGGAGTGGTAAAAAGACGCATAAAACTAATAATGTTAAGAATAATACTTTAAGTCTAGATCAGTGGAATATTCCTGTTTAGTTTTGAATTTGAAACTGTGGGATGCGTCACATTTAATTAAAAAAAATGTTTAACGATGATATCAGAATAAAGAGGGCAAAACTCAATTGCTGGTATTTACCCAAAATATGCTTGAATTTTTGTTACTGTTGCTACTAGTTAAAGTACATACCTTTGTAATTCATACCTCTATTTATCGCCATCATGGCGAATTATTGTCTCCATATTAGATAGAAGTCTTAAGACAAAAATGTCCTGTTGACGCAATAAGAAGTAAAATTTTTCTCTGTCACTAAAAATGGGAATATATTTAGAATTTTATCTGAAATAAATGTTTCGATTTTCTTAAAAATTAACTTTTTATTTATATTTATTTTCAGACAATCACTAAATTAGACGCTTTCTCAACACAATACTTTTATAATCAATACTTAATTAATAAATTTGCCGATGTTACTTTTCTGTATCTATTTTTAGATAATTCTTATAACATGCCATATGTAATGCATTTACTATATTTATAATGCGTTTATACAATGAGTACTTTTTGATCTACTAAAATATACAAAGGCTTTTTCTAACTGGTTTATAATATCTGCTTTTTAGCTTATATGTATGAAATGTAACAAAAAAGATGTTTAATGTTGTCTATTCAAAATTAAGTCTTCCAAAAATTATCATTAGTAGCATAACTAGTTTGGTAGTAGTGCACACACACACACAAGAAATTTCTGAAGTACATATTTATAGCAATATCATAATAGGTGAGGGAATTTTTTTCTTTTTTTAATAAAACAATCTTAAAATCTTTGTTGTGAGTAAAGCCTAAGTGTCGCGCTTATATGCTGAAATTTACGTATAAATTTTGTATACTGAAATATTTCGTAATTTTTGGCATTTTTATTAACTATTGATTGGTTATTAAATAAAGCTTTAATTTTTTTGTATGAAGGTGCCTAATAGAGTGCACATTATGGCGTGAAAAGAAAATACTGATCCATACTTTTCCTATTTTTTCATACTGATCCATAAGTATAAAATTTGTGCTAACAGAAATTGTTTTTTAAAATCAAGTATAATTGATCCTGAAAGTAAAAAATTGTAATTCTTCGTATATTGTCTAGACTGATCTTAAATGTATCATCTACAGAAACATAAATATAAACAAAAATAACATTGTCAAAGCACTCCTTGCTATATGATTAAGTACTTATTTCACCACTATCGACTGGCAACACAAGTTCAATGAAGATAATGTAACCCATCACTCAAAACCTTATCAGAAGTAGTTCTTTTCTAGAGAGATTTCAGCAGGACGTGAAATGCCCGAAACTCCAATCACAATCAATTCTTTCTCGAAATAACGATTGCCTTTCTACAAGTGATGGAATTTATGTTAAAACATTTGGAGTAGTTGGATATACTTTCAAATATGTTTTTAAATCTTAACTCTGTTGGATTTATAGGCATTAAATTGTACATACATATATTGCAATATTTTTGTGTAATAGAGATTCTTCAATTTAATTTTATCATCTACGACTTCTATAGAAATATATTAACAGCATTGGGAAACTTCCGACTATGTTTTTAAATTTTGGAATTTTAGAATTGGAATTTAAAAATTTAAATAATGTTTTAGTTTTATTCTAGAAATATCTCAATGCTATTTGTATTTTGGAATAACCTGCACAGTATATATGGTTATAATAAAAAGAAAATTTTTCAATTGAAACTTGATTTTCATGTTAAATAAACATAACATTCATAGAGTAACGTTATGGATATGTATAATTACACATTATCCAGAATATACAGAATGCGGAAATTAAAAAAACAAACTGATATATTTTAATTTGATGATGATTAGATGGTGATTAGGATTGATGAATTGTATTAGAAAAGAAAATTTAAATTTCATTCTTTTCAGGTCTTTTTCTATTAGTTTTAATTGAACAAATATGAAATTCGATGATATCGTTTCGTGTTTGCAAAACTCTAATTGGTAAAAACAATTAAGTAAGAATTAACTTACTTTTAAATATCACACAAGTTTGAAAATTATGAGACGGCGCACATAATACACATATATGTCCCGAAATATTTTAAACATTTATACCAATTATCTTGGAATGAATGAATTACTGAATATTAACTGCACACTATTCAGCTACACGAGGGCTTTTGGTGACGGACCTCGTAATTTTGAACCATGGGCAAGTGATGAAGACGACACCTGAGCTGGGACCTCCTCTTCTACCTGCCACACTACACCAATGGGAGGACGTTTGAACCACGATAGAGGCGAGATTCCAATACACACAAAAGACCGACTTCTTTCTTGAAGAAGATACAACCATATCTTACTCGGGATTATATCCCGACCCCCCCCCTCAGGGGGCTCACCTTCTTTAGGTGAGTACGGATTTCACGCTCCCGAGGTGCCCTAGTGATCTTTTCCTTTCCCCAAGGGGTTTACTGTATATAGTAAACACGGGTTTCACGTACTCGGGGTTACACTAGTGATCCTTCTCTATTTTCGACCCTCCTTCTTGTCATTCAATTTTCTCTTTTCTTCTTTTCACGTCTAGATCACAGATACGTAGAAATGTTCAGCGCAGCATAGCTAGAGTTGGCTCTTGCGCCAAAAAAACATCAAACTCAATCAAACCTAGCCCGAGCCCACACGGTTACAAGCCGAGGGTCATAGCCACCATACTGGCTGGGCGACAAAGGACCCACTGTCACAGTTAATGAAAAAATGCTGGAAAATATGAAACCGCATTAACGTTGAGGACACCATGCAACTGCAAAGTGAAGGATTAAAGTCTGTAGAAAGCGCCCTTTATTATTTTGAACAGCAAGGTGCGTTGATAATGGACTTACTGTTCCTTCATGGTTTTTGTGATGAAGTAGCAAAACTCTAAGCAGAGTACGGAAGACAACTGAACATTGTGCATTTTTTTCAAAAAAAAGTGGTCTACTTAAGTTATATTTATAGACAAATTTATACCTTCGTAAAATCTTTTTCTGAGGTGTGTCTAAACAGGTAAATAACTGGATACCATGTGTTCATTAATTTTCATTTTCATGTAGTAAATGCTCTAAGCCTTCATAAAGTACGTAATTTATTTTAGCATTTGGAACAGTTTATTTTCTGTTGTATTCTGAAGCAAATATATTATACAAGTGCAGTACAATATTTACTGACGAAACACTTGTCCTTATTATTTTTAAATTCTATTTTAGCGATAACCTGGCGTTTTCACAAACTGGGTCAACCCTTCGGTCCACATTAGGCCAAGTTTTTGGGGCTCTACTATATATAATTTTCTTAAAAAGATCTGAGAACATTAGAAATGACCAACATAAATAATTTAATTTTAAGTTCTTATGCAGTATGAATGCAGAATTAAAAACGTATATACAGAACAAGCCATTTTTAAAAACAATGGTAATTAAAAAAACACGTCTTCACAAATTAAATAATAACACGGAGAATAAAAGTAAGAATAAAATGCCTAAAAATTTGCTTTTTAAATCAAAATTTGATGACTTTTTTCAGTTATTGAATTAAAAACACCAAGCAAACTTTGCTTCATTTTTTTACTTTAAAACCGCAGAAGCAAGACAATTATCATTGCAAAACTCAACATGACAAAGAAAAAAAAAAAACTTGAATTTTATTTCGTGCCAATTCTGGATACTGTTGCAAATGCACTGATTAAGATTTACTTTTTATGTTAAAGCTTGTAATTTAAATTTTTTTTAATTTCATAAATTAAAAAGAAATTCCATTTAACACCAATGCGAATACGAGATATTAAAATTGTGATAATCAAGACGAACAAAAGAGAAAAGAAATGTAACTTTTTGATGTTAATTAAGATAGGAAGAATCAAATCACACACTGCATTTTATTTTATAGTCATTTTACGAAACTTTAAAGAGAAAGCGAATTAAAGTAGATTCGTGAAGCTTTTTATGAAGTGAGAAAGTAAATGTAAAAAGTGAATATTCTACAATTCGCTAATAGAGTTTTTAATAAGAAATTCCCAAAATGATCATTTTGGCCTTAATTTAAGAACGAAATCATTAAATTTAATTGGGCTAATTTCAACTTACTCAGTAAGTGAATAAGTGCAAGATTTTCTAAATTTGTTCAAGAAAGAGGGAATTTCTCTTTTGCATGCTCAATTAGAGGGTTATTTTTTTATTCTGAGCTAAATAATAGGACATTTTACATAGGACATTGCGCATTTCATCGATGGGTTTGAAATGCAATAATGTTTTTTTTTATATTACATGGAGAATTGAAATTGAATTATAGCTTATATGGAGAATATTTTTGAAATTCAGGTTTAAAATTTTAAAGATCAAATACTAAGATTATTAAGCAATGGGTAATAAATTTTTTATCTTGCCGATTTGAGATTATATCGAGAATTATTACAAAAGTGTTACGTGGTATGTGTTGCTTAACAAAAATATGATTGTTTTAAAAATTTATTATGATTTTCTCTTTTGGAAAGAAAAACGTCATATCAATTTTCCCATGCATCTTACTAAAACCAAATGGCTCTACATTTCTCTAGTTTACATATCATAAATGAAATTTCCAATTTTCTAAAATTTTTAAAAGTACAATAAAGGAAACTACATTGGCAGAACTTTAGAGTTCAAATTATTATTTGTAAACTGAATTTTAAACAGTTTCTCTTAAATTCCTTACTTTGAATTCTACTTCATAAAGCCATTTGTTCTTGAAAAATCTGAGAAATATTTTAACACTCCTTAAATTATAGTCTATTAGTTCTGTATTATTATTTACATTCAAATTATTTTATTTTGTTTTACTAATTAACTCTTAGTATAACAAAATGGAGACATATTACAGCTATGAGAATGAAATATTACTTATTCTTAATCATTATTTGACAATTAAGATCAAATATAAACCTTTAATGCTTGTGAGGAAAAATTTTAATTTTCTTGAAAAAAATAAGAGAGCTATATTTTCAGTATTAAAATATAAAATACAAAAAAAAAAAAAAAAAAAGTTAAATTATTATTTTTTTGTTAAATTCGTTTATAATTAAAGAGCAATGCAGAACAGAAATATTAAACATTAAATTACAATAGGTAACTGCATTTCTCTTTATTTTTTAATACAATAAATAACCATGTTTATCAAATCTCTCTCTTAAGCGGTTGTATACATTTTAGAGAAAGAAAAATGTTTCTGTTTAAGTTTAATACATGAAAAAAAAAATCCTATTTTGCAGTTTACAGCTAACACATTAAGCTTTACAAAACATATCTGCAAGTTATTTTTATGGTGCAGTAACTTTAAAATAAAACGTTCAGATTAATCAGTTCGAAAAATTTTCCTCCCACTTCATGTATATGATAAACAACTTTACAACGTACATTCGTTTCAGTGAAATATGTAGCAAAATTTATTTGTCTGGCAGAAGATGTGTAGAATTTGCAAGAGGCAAAGAAAAATCAATGAGAAATGAATTATAAACTGTTAAACTTTATGCAGTTATTTCTAATACTTTAAAGCTGAAACATTATTCACCGCAAAGTTTATAGATGTTTTTCCATTCTGAAATACAGAATTATTTCTAAAAGAGGTTTTTATAAAACTTTCACGTTTGTTTAACATCTTTTACGTTGTTAAAAAAACCCTACATTGTTATTATTTTTTGTTCTTAAGAGTTTTAGATTGTATAAATAAAATGTTTCTAAAAATGTTTAATGTTCTGTATAATGAGTATTAAATAACATGTTTGATAATGAATACAAAGAAAACAGTGCAGTAAATTTATAAATAGGTTTTTGTTTAATATTGTAAGATGATTATTATTTAGCTGTTTCATCCATCTTAAAAAACATTCTAATTTATATTATTATATGTCATTAAAATTTTTAAAAATGTTTGTAATTTTAGAAGTTGCATTTAAAAATACATATTTTAAATTTTAGGGAAAACCATTAAATAAATTAATGTCAAAATTCTAAAAAAAAAAAAAAAAAAATTAATTTTAAAAATTTAAAAAAAAAAAAAAAAAACTTTAATTTGTTAAATTATAAACTTGAAAAAAATATTCCTCGAAAACACTAGAGAAGCCTTTACATGTAGAAGTAAGTTTTACAAATACTTTCAAAGCATGAAAAATGTCAGGATTTGAAAAAAAAGTCCTCATTTTCTCTTTAACACATATCAAACATAAAAACTAGCCGTTGCTTAATATTTTCCTTTAGAACTTTTCACCCTAAAACAACATAAATACTCGTCTGTTTTTTGTTTGTCACTAGCATGATAATATATTCATGTTTCTATCAAAACATCAACTATTCTCTTTTTTTAAAAAAAAAAAAAAACATTTTCTTGTGTACTTGAATGTTATGGACTAAAATTTATTCAATGCGTTTTACCATACGACATCATTTTTATTAAGGGCAGCAGGAAAGGGAGATCTCTACGTAGCAATTCAATTTCAAGCCAAGCGTGAAGTTGACGATAGGTGACAAAGAGGGAAAGAGAGTAAGGAATTTCAACGAGAGTATTTACAATGAGAATTTTTCTTTTATGCAAGTTTAAAAACTTGTTCTTTAATGCTTAACAGAAAAAGTATTGTGGATATAAGTTGTAAAAGCGTTTTGTTGAGATATATTTTGTTAAACTTGCATCGTTTTTCTTTAAGTTTCTGGTAGAGAAAAAGTAAATATTATGTATTGTAAATAGTGCTTATTATGATAAAAGTAAATTCCTTGTTACTTTTATTTATTTATTGTTTAAATATTAGATATTTTGTATAGTTTAATAACATTATGCAACTTTATTAAGTAATAAAAATTTGATCCTTAATACAGGAAAAAGTGCATTGCAGAAAAATAATTGAAGTAGATCCTTTGTATATGCATATTTACAAAACTTTAAAAACATCCCATATATGTATTTTGAAATATATTTTGAATACATACATATATAAACAGTCAAAAAGCATACGATATGTATTTATTTTCATTATATGTGATGGTAATGGTAAAGGTTATTACAATCTGTGTATGTAAGAACATTTATAAGATTCCTATCAGTTAAAGATATAAAAATTTTGATATTATTGAGATTATACTGTTATTAAAATCACACAAAATGTTTGTATGCTTTTATTAAAACAATGCTTGCATTACTGCGTATATTACTTTATTTATGTTATATATTTTATATTGATTGTGATGAGATTTGCTTGTGATGGTTCTGTAAACTTTTTAACTATATTTTGTTCATTTAATTGGTAGAATTATATTTCAGATTTTGAAATAAAAATAGGAAAGATAAAAAAAAAAAATTAAGATATTTGAAAGATATTTTGTTAAAATATATGTAAAATAAATGAAGAAAATTCTAAATATTATTATATTTCTTGAAATATTATTAAATTCTCTAGATTAAAATATTTCTAAATATTTTTACTAGATTGTTTAAAGAAACATACTTAACATCAGTAAGAATTTTTAAGACATTCGTTTAGTAGAATATGAATGTTAAATTAGTTTAGTTCTCTGTAAACTGGGTTTGTTCATATTGACTTTTAAGATATTTCTTCAATAATAATTTAAAAATTATCAAATTGTATTTTAAATGTCTACTTATTGCTTTTCAGTAAAAAAAAAAAAAATAGTAAAATATTTCTTCATTTGCTTTAAAGAATTTCAATATTAGTTTTAATTTTGCGTATGTAATAAATAAATACGTTATATAATGATTTTAAGATTCCATGTATGGATAACTTTCATAAAATGTTTTTTTTAAGGTTTTATTACATAATGATATTTAGTTAAACTTTTTATAAAAAAAATAAATATATTTACGCTAGTGCATAGGTTCTAAGACGATGTGCTTGTAAAAAATATCACCAAAAAAAAGGAACTTTTCAAAAAAATGTTTCAATTAAGATACCCATAGAGAACAAACGTTTTAAAAATAAAGAAAACTTTTAATTTAGAGAGCAAACTGTATCTTCCATAAAAAGTAACAGGCATTATAAACCAAAACCATAAAGAAAACTGTTGAGAGTGTCTGAAATACTTACCAGAAAATAGTTACAGAAAAAAAAAAACTTAAATGGGTTTCATTACTTAGTCTGAGAAGCTTCATTTCCGAAGCAAAGCATCCATGAATTTTTTTCCTCCTTTTAATTGAAAGAAGTAATGGGAATACTCTTATGCAATGGGGTTTGCTTTTGACGAAGCTAAGAAAGTATTGGGAATAATGTATCCGAGAAAAATAGGTCATGAAGGAGACAGCCACTATGGGAATACTAAAAACATAGTTTATCTTTTCTGCTTAGCCAGTGTGACAAACGGCCTAATACTTCACCAGCAACAGTATATTCTAGGCAATTCCCTCAATGGGCAATACAGAAAAACACTTCTGGCGGAATAAAGCAAATCTACTTACATTGTGTCCTCAATACTTTGGCAAATATACCCTACATAAAAGTAATTGAATACAATATTTATAGCAGTTGAATCCATGAAATTTAATGTTAATTTTTATTGATTTGGTCCTTTTGGAATAGTTTATATTAAATTCAATATCAATAATTTATTTAAATATTATTTATAATTTTTTTTTGACAAAAAATAATTTAAAACATAAAATATATAAAACATTGTATTTAAAAAAGATTAGAAGAAAACACTTGTAACAAAGGTATAACTTCGAGGTCTATCCTCTCATAATCAGATTTTTTTCCCCATCTAGCCAAATTGGATTGCACTTTAAGCAAAAGAAACGCATCAATACAAGTGAACGTTGTTACCAAATGGTATAAAAATACGTAGCGATACAGGTCATATAGAGGAATAGAGAATATTATAGATCAGCGATACCCAACCTGTGGCCCACCCAGCCTTTTTATGTGGCCCAGTCATGGCCCATTGCTCTGAGAAATTTACTTATTTGAGAACATTGTACTACAAATTTGGTGGGAAATTCTTTGTCAAGAAATCAAATAGATCAATTTTGCTTTCGGTGTCGTTCGGGTACTAATTAATATTCCTTTTCTATTTGGAACGGTTACGGTTAGTGATAACAGACAACAGTGGAGTAGTGACAATTTTATGGATGGAACTAATTTTTAACTATATTTCATATCTTGCAAGCGAAAATTATTTGAAGAAAATATATCGTTTCGGGAGGTTGATTATTTTGTGGTGGAAAACAAACATGGATCAGTAACTGTTTGATTTGTCACGAAAGTGCCGTACTTAAAAAATACCAATTAACAGGAATCATTCAATGACACTTTTCCTCAAAGATCTTTTTCAAGAGGAGATCAATAGGCTTCCTTGAATAATCTTTGCAATGGCAACAAAGTGTGTTTTTTCTGTGGTAATATCTCAGCCGTAACAAAGACATCCTATGAAGTTTGTTATATTATTGATAATCATATGAAACCGTTTACTGATGCAGAAAATATGAAGGAGTGTTTCTTAAATGCCTCTAAGTTAGTGATAAAAATAAAAAAAAGTTAAAAAAATAATGAAAAAAAGAGAATTGAAATATTTTAATAAATTTTCCACATTTTAAATCTAATGTTATCTTGGTCTTAAAGCATTCCCCCTCCCTCCCCTATTTATCCTCATTTTGCAGCCCGCCTGAAATAGCTGACATATATATGCGGCCCAGCAGAAAAAAATTTGAGTACCCCTGTTATAGATCCTTGTGGATATTGTCACATTGATTTCTTCCAAAGCCATATTGCAGTAACCTCTTTCATTATTCAAGTTTACAGAAGTGTTAGAGTCGTCAATTCGGAGGAGTTGCATCTTGTTCAAGCAAAAATAAAATTTATTCATACTCTTTAGCTTGTCTTGCCTGCATATCGTGTGGTAATTTCAAGTGCGTCTTAAGAACATTAAATTATTGTAATTTATTGCTGGTAATCATTTTGAGTTTGATTCAATGACTTCCCCATCTATGCAGCGTTTGGATCCCCTGGGAAGAATGATAATAAACGAAATTTTTACCTCAACCAATAAGAGAAAGATGTATCGTGACAAACACACGCAAAGAGAAAAATATTTAAATTAAAGTCAATGGATAAGTAATGAAAATTTGTTCCTTACGTATTAGACCGTCCACTAATATCTTCAAATTAACAGACGCCGCCAAATGTCGCGATATCCAGCCAATACTTGAAAGCCCTTCCCGAACATGCCTCCAAACAATAATAATAAAGATTGGCAACGTATGTTGACGACTTTATTTTACTTGGCGAAATTTGTCGACAGTATAATATGTAAGTATCAAAAATTTTATCATTAGAAAGGCTTGTTGTCTTTTCGTTAGAAAAATTAACATATTATCTTTCATGACTATTTTTTTTTCATTTTTAAAGACCTTTTTGAAAACAAATATAAAAATATTTATTCAAACTATTATTTTTTTTTACGTTTGGAATTATATTCAAGAATTGAATTTTCTTCGGGTATAGTAAAATTACGAGTGACTTTCATATCACTTACGGTAACGCTTTCATCTCTTCCCCAAAGAGCTTTTTACTTTCACGAAATATTTTCCGCATCGTAAAACGAAAATATCGATCTAAAATCACTACATACAGAGCTTTTTACTCTCGACGTACCTAAAAGGAAAGAGTTATATGCAAACACATATATCCTACTCCTATCTTTCAGCTTCAGACATTTGAATTGCAGGGAACGAAGTAACGACTGAAGAAAGGGGGAAAAAAGAATAAAAGGAATAGACTGCAAAAGTGGGAAGTTAAACAAAGCGTTCAGTCGTTGACAAAGTCAATCGGTTTTATTTCCATTGACCATCTGAGACACGATCCCTATCCCTTCGTGTCCATTCACCCTCTACAACGGCCTCAATTTCATGGTACGTTTTGCTTTCTTTCAGAAGACTAGACCGGACCAATTCTTAGGAGGGCACTCATCTTTCAGTACGGCAGTTCCATCGACATCCTCTTCTGCACACCATGTGATCCAGAAAGATTCTATTCCATGACAAAAGGAAGCACAAAAGTTTCGATTTTAAAGCCCACCCTCAGTCCGTAGATATTGGTTTTCTTTAACCTTCGATGTTATCGTTCTGTTTGCGATGAGATCGGATGCTAGGTAGCGAAAGGATATGCGTGCAGTATTGTCTGGGTTTTTCATTTCTTTTAGTTTGTATATTGATGTGGGATTGGAAATCATATTTGTATTGATGAATGGTATTCACTTGGTATTGGAGATTTTGAATTATGATTTAATTGTGGGGAACAAGTTATTGAAGAAAGATTATTTGTTTTTAAATTAGTGTAAAAATTTATTTAGGAATAAACGAGGAACATTTATTCGTCGGCAGAAAGAAATGGTTGAAAAAGAAAATTATATGAAAGAAATTCCAAATTTTGTCACCAATTAAGATTTGGATTTATACTGATAGAATTTAAATGCAATCATGTTTTAATAATTAAAATTAATTAGGTTGTAACCGAATTTAATCGCGCATCTAATGTTGAAATTCAGTCAAACAATATATTAATACAAAATAGTTGAAATATATATTCAGAGCAACTATTATTTAAATAGTGCCAGACAATATTCAAATAATTTTAAAAATCCTTTTCTTCATTTTCAGAAAACTTTATTGCTCTTAAGACACTTCCGTTCTGTTAGTAGCATTAAATGATATTCAGGAACAAATAAAATTATGTGCATTTTTCAAATTATTTTCCTTTATTTGAAATATTTTGATAAAAGGTATTTTAAATTTTTATATTAATTTATTTAAATGATTACTTTATTCCTTATATCTCATTTTATTTCTGGTTTTTCAGTTTTAGTTATAAACTAGGCATGTTTTAATGATTGAAACACAGTTTTGAAGCCTCTACACATTTTTGTTTGTGAAACAGTGTTAAGATGAACGTTAGTAAACGCATATTTAACATTTTATTTTCTGATGAAAAATCTTTCATGTGTTCAAGAATGTAGACTAATCACTATTAAGTGACTAATTCGCATTTCTTTTGAAATGATGATTATTAGAATTGCATTATGAACGTCTGTGGAATATGACAGTCATTGTTTTTTGTGCCAAAAAAGGCTAAATTGAAATAACATAAATGATGCATAAAATATTCACTTCAACAATAACCAGATGATATTTAGATGTAACAATAACATATTTAAAATTACAAACACACACACATAGTTATAGAGTATTGAAATTTGTTTTACACAATTTATTAGTTATGAACAAAGGCTATTTAATAGGATATTCAATACTTTATTTTTCATACAACATTATGATCACTTCATAATAACATGCAACTAAAATTTTAATTTTTGCTTAGCATTATTGAGCATGTCATGATGACAACGACGAGATAAGCTTGTTATTATTGTTAAAAAGTTTATCTTTGATTTACTCTTGAAATAAAATAAATATTTGTTAAAAGAAACATTTTGTGATAAACATTAGCTTGCATATGATCCAATTATTTCTTTTCTTTATCAGTGCGCACAAATTTATTATTAGATAGCACGTGTACAATATAAATTATAATCTTTACAATGTAAATTTCAGCCTCAAATTAAAAAAAGAGTTTTAAGGACAATTTTAAGTGCTTACAAATGCTTGATTTGCTTTCAAATAAGAATTTAAAATGTCAAATTTCCGTACATTAAAAATTATCGCAAATGAAACGCTGTTTGCTTTTTGTGGAATCAAAGTCTTCAGTTTATATTATATATTAAAAAGAATATTTTTGTGCAATTAATTTGACTTCATAAAATGTTTTGATATGACAGGGTTAAAAGCAAGATATTTAGAAATTTTTGATTCAAATATGTAAATCTTATCTTAAGCAATTTTAAAATTTCTGACAATTTTAGTTACGATTTTGTTTAAACTAATAATAATATTTGAAGAAATAAAAATTCATTTGACACTTTGACTTCGCTTGTCTTCATAATCCGCCATTTCATTGGAGAAAAATAAATTTGAGTTATGTAGGGAAAAATATATTCGGGTTTATTAATTGTAATATTACTTGATTATTTATTTAATGAAGGTGAAAATATTTTATTATATTTCTTTACATTATAATAATATTTGTTGAGAAATATAATAGCTTGTTTCTTAACAATGAAGTAATATTATGTTTCGCAGCAATTTAGTACTATGTTATTCTTATATTTTTAATAATGTAATAATATTAATATTTGATTTTTTATTAATACTATTCTATGATGTACTGTTACAATAAGATTTACTTAAATCGTTAATATAAACTGAACAAGATCAATTACTTTTTTCTCAGTTTTTACAGCTGCCGCAATGCAATTTGTGCATGGGAAGTGTAAATAAAGAATTTTATTTATGAAAAAGTTAAGTTTCTGATATAACACAATATTTTTGTTTGATTTATAACAAAATGTGAACATTGATTCCAAAAAAAAAAAAAAAAAAAAAAAAATATTTTTTTTAAAAATAAAAAATGTGTAAATTTATACAAAAAAAAAAAAAAAAAAAATACGATTCTTTGATTTAAACGTAGATAATTCTGAAAGCAGAAAAGATGAACTAATTAAACTTTTTTAAATTTGAATTTATTTTTATGCTTTCTGTTAATAAAAACATAATTATATGTTTGCTAACTTTATCTTGCAAGCTATTTGTGGATGTAACAGACATTTTCTCTTCTCTTTATGATTATTTAAAATTCATAGAAGCAAAAGCAATTCAGAGATTGATTAAGATGTAATTTTAAATTTATGAATGCGTTACACTGTAAATAATTATTGAAAAACAGTTTTTTTATAATAATATTTTATGCTTTAGAAATCTGAGCTAATAAATTACATTTGACAATTAGATTATTAGAATTTTTTTTATTGTTCTTTTTTTCTATGTGTATACTTTTGGACAGAAAAGTAGACGGAATATTCACCATATATACGGCACTTTATATTTAAAATAAAGAAAATTTGGTCAAATCTTACTTTAATCCACACCCTAAGCAAAGAAATACATATCGTGACAAAATGCACCTGAATCTCCGTTTTCTGTATTAGATTTCTATCCAATATGAGGAAAATAATTCGCTAAGAAGGTAATATATAATGATGTGGGTTAAGAGAGGTTCCAGCCAAAAAATTATTAAATATAGAAAATATTGTTACGTAGATCCGAAGGTTCGGGGATTTTATGCAAAACAATCACAAAAAAATAAACAGTTTTTTAATAGCAATGCGACTTTATTATCAAAAATCCAATCCTTTAAATACAGGATTCAGTGGCAATATTCACAAGGTAAATATCCGAAGGTCTTCACACCTTCAACAGCAATCAAACACAATAATCAGTGTTTAAAAATATTCGTAAGTAAAGATTATTCACAAACACAGCCGAGTTAATCGCTCGTCAAAACAATCCTCACTACTCGTTGGTTTAATCAAGACTCATCGCCGTACCGGCGAGCATCTTTATTTATAAGCACGGCAGAAACTTTCAGAAATATAACCGCTCGTGTCATTGAACGTGACACTAGTGGAGAGATCCACTACTTTCTAGAAGATTCCAGAGGGTTCCGAACTCGCCAACATGGTCGCCAAAGTCACCAAATTGGCCGCCAACTTGGTTGCCAAAAATGATGCCAACTTGGCTCTACCGCCAAGATTTCACCAAGTTCTCATTGAATCGCCATTATAACGTAAGGGGCGGCATTGCTTGTGAGTAGCACAATTTTAACATGAAATAAATATAACATAGAGTAATATAGATGCATTAAACACTCAAATACAAATTATTTACACTATTTACAAAAAATTCATAACAATATCAATACTTAAAAAACTTTTTATACCAAAAACACCTTCGTTTCATTTTCATTGTGTGTCATAAATGTATTAAATTAGCTTTGATTATATAACATATTACAAGCAGACATTAGATAGGATTTCAAAATCTAGCTGATAAAGTTAAAGTTCAGTTATCGGTAGGGAGTGCGATTAGATCTTGCACAATCAAAGTCCGTCGTCCCATGTAATAGAGGATGATGCGCGCTAAATGCGTTTCGTCTCCCAAGTTGTCACATTAGCATGGGGAGAAATCTGGAAACTTAGGCGATAATTCGGGAGTTATCTTTAACATTTTAACACGGTGTGAAATTCCAAGATAGTATTAAGTGTCATTTTTGGTCAAGTTGATACAGATAGTTTGAAACCCTGTCAAATAAGACTTAAGCTAATATATATTAAATTCCGACTTATTTAACTATAAAGTTATACGAATTCAATTTAATTATTAAATCTGTAACTTGAAAAAATATTTCAATCCACCTAAAACAATTTTAATGAAATGTGTAAGACAATATATTACAAAAAATACCTTCTGAATGTCATAAATAAACTGATACATTACAAAATTTCCATATTTTTTGAAATCTCTTAAATGTAAGGAATATACTTAGTAGTAAATCCAATAGGGTAAATTAATGTGACGCCATTGTCACATAACTACAATAATGTGTTTCCAGTCAATAAGTTCTTAAATTCATGTGACATCATAGTCCCATGATAAATGCAATCGCATGCTTCCTGTCAGTCAATTCATGCGCTTTGTTATTAACCAACCATTGCTTTTTACAGAAACTTTCTTTTCATAAATAATAGTTTTAAAAAAACTAAAAAACACGCTTTTACAGTGAAGTGAACTAAAAAGTAAAAAAATAATTCTTAATATAAGAATAAAATGATTAACGAGAAAATTAAGGTCATTGGGATAAAAGCGTGGGGTGCTCTATATTAATTGTTATAATTTCTTACTAGTTCTATTCCAAAATGCTGAGTTAGTGTAAAAATGTAGTATCAAGCACACCCCACGCTTTTACCCCAATGGCATTCATTTTCTCGTTAATCATTTTATTCTTATATTAAGAACTATTTTTTTTTACTTCTTAGTTCGATTCACTATAAAAGCGTGTTTTTTAGTTTTTGTAAAACTATTATTCACTTTCATTTTTTGGTTCAATCTTCAATAAAAACCTGTTTTCTAGTTTTTAAAACTATATTTTATACTTTGTTGAATTTACCCTTGAGTTTGATATTTGGAGTCGGAATTGCGGGGCTGCTAGAATAAGTCTTACTCTTCAATGGATATTAATTAATGAATCTGAAGGGTATTTATTCTCTCCGTTAACGGGGACTTGGATTGCTATAATGTTATTAAGTATCATCACTTGTAAATGCATTGCTTTATAAAAAAATATTTAGCAATTAGAACATAAATTATTTTTATTCGCATGCAAGTGTCTTTTTCTTATTTCCATTTTTAGAAAAACTACGCATTCACCCACCCTACCATTTTCACATAAAGAACACTTTTTTTGTTATATTTTTTACTAACCAGAAGCCTATTTTACAGTTTTAGGGTTGCACCTTAATCTTTTAATTGCTAAATCTGGAATTAGTCGCCAAATCTGAAAATAGTTTATGCAATTAGTCGCAAAATCTAAAAACGACATAATGAATTAGTCGTCAAATGTAGAAACGATATAATGAATTAGTCACCAAATCTCATAAATCCTTAAATTCCTTAGTTATTAAAATCTTGATCAGGACAACGAAACAAAATTATGAAATTATTATATTGTCATGGGTCCTTGACAAGTGTGCGACATTTCGAATTAGTCTAACCTTTTAAAATGGGTAAGAATCGAGTTCAAAGATTCCATTACACACAAGTGAAACTTATAAAAACGTGTTAAAAAGCACACATTTGTCTACAATAATCATGTACAAAAGTAAATAAAACGTGGCTGATTTTGAAATGCACGTATAATATTAGATTTTTTTTTTTAAAAGCTTTTTGAAGAATCTTAATACTTGGACTTCTTTATCAATTATCAAATTTTACAACTGGAACAAGTACAAATATTATGCCAGTTTAGAATTTGATGGAGAACACTTGATAGCATTTATCTTGTGAGCTCATTGTATCCGAAAGAAGCATGTAATATTCTTTAATGAATACAAACAGATTTGTTACTATATAGAGATAAAAATATTAATACTACTCTTTATATTCTTAAGACATGTAGAAATAAGACATTAAAACGCAATTGTGAAAAATAATCCAGTTGAAAAGAACCTTTCACAAAGACTGTATAAGACAAAAGATGTATTAATGAATGAAAGTCTTTTATTTCAATTTAAAATATTTACAAGGGAAAGAATGGTAGAAACCACTAATTATCTCAGAATTAACAAAAGTACTAGTATTCTCATTTGAAAGGACAGGAAACATTACATCTCAAATATATGAATTATTCTCTTCTAAATGGGATTTATACCATAAACGTAAGAAGTAATTTCAGAAAAAAATAACAAATTGAAGCAAAGGCTTAAAACGCGAAATTAATTGAGGAACATTCATTGAAGTTTTTCATTCTGAATGTAATACAAAAATGAAAAGCGTTTTATATTTCATATTTTTATAGTTTTTGAAGATTTAGTGGTATTCTTAATGGTATTTGGTGTCACATTTAATGCCATTGAACATGTTATATTATTGTCAATACAATATATTTCATTTGTTTTTGGACTATAAAAATTAATTTACTAATCTTCAGAAATGACATATTGCTTTGATGAATTTATGTAATTGGAATATTTATTCAAAAAAAGATTAAACAAATTTGCAAACGATAAAATTGCTTGCATTTTACAATATTTAGCTTAAAAGATATTTTTTAAAAAAGATTTATTAGTGAATTTGAAATTCACTAAATTCTAACGTATAATTCCGTTAAAATTACTGTTATTAAGTTTACCTAAGTAATTGCAATTTCAATGCAGCTAATTTTGTATAATTTTTTTTACGTTGTATATTAATATATTTTTTGGAGAAGTGAGAAAATATATGGACTTGTTAAGATTTAATAATATAAAGACTTAAAAATATCTATCATTTGATTATAAAAGAGTGTCTTATAATATAAGCTGATTTCTGCAAATAATAAAAACGTACTCTGTGATCCGATTGACCCGGCTGAAACAGCTAAAAGATCACACGCATACGTTTTTATACTGCAACTTTTGTATATAAATTTTGATTTGGGAAGGAAAATAAACTATAAAAGGGGAAAAACTATCCTAATAAAAATTCTTGGCACTAAAATACCTTTTGGAACATTTTCTCGCATTTTAAATCGATTCAGATCTAAGCAAAAATATACAGCAAACTTTAAAGTCGAGATAAATAGAGTTGAAACATTTTTCAGACACTCTTTTCAGAAATAAACTTTTAAAATACAGTTTATTTCCTTGAATAAAACGATAAGATTGTTTGTAAAAATGACTTTGATCCTATTTCGTTCAAATATTATTACATCTACCGAAACCGTCACAACCTACCTCTCAAATTAAATATTCAAGGCACACAATATGTTCCTATACAAACATGGTAAAAAATGTAGAAAAGTTGAAGTGCGGGTAGAATGCTTAAATATTAAAAGTATATTTTGGTAAGAAAATATTTAATCGTGCTTTTTTTAAATAAATAACTTAAAGGGTGGATAAACGTTATCCTATTCGATATTAGAAATTTCTCCATATGTTCATAGCATTTCTCTTTCTTGATGCTCAGTTTAGTTTTATACATGGAAATTCTTACATAAGGAGTAACCCCTTTGAATTTTCTTCTTTTGTTATTTTGTTATGTATCTAAATGTGGCTTCTAATAAAAATATTTTGCATTTTTTTTTATATATTATTTGCAAGATAACGATTTTTATAGTCAAGTGGGATAAATGAGAAGTATATTCTGTTGTCTTTAAGCAAATGCAAATTTTACCCGGAGCTCTCTAAAGGTAGAAAATTGCATACATATTTATGATTAAGGAGTACAGTTTTTATTTCTGATAAGAGTGAAGATACAAGAAACAAATAGAATAAAAAATAGTTATGTTTTTTTAATTGCTTTGAATATTGTTCTGTGTTAGTTACTATTGAAATATAATTTTTTTAAATGTTTATAGACGCTATAAATTAGCAAGACGTATTTTTATGTTTTAAAAATAATTTTAGCAAACTGTAAGTCATTTAGAGATAACAAATTGTTAAAAAGTCCATGTTTTTCTTTCACACTTTTACTAGCTGAATTTTCCTTTTATCTGACTTTAAATAAAAATATTCGGTTATTTTTCCATTGACTTTAATTTTTTTTTATTGAAAACAATTATAAAATCCCCGTGTACCACAAAGTATCACACGAGGATTACAGAAGTAAGTATTAAACACACATTCAGGGGAAACAAAAAAGTAAAAAAAAAATATTGAGATTAAGAAGAAATTCAAATATTTACAACAAATTCACAGAAATTTTTGAAAGCATTTCTGGTGGAAAGAAGTTGGTGAAAATTCGGAGGCCAATTTATATTAAGTCCCTTGAAAGCAGGTCTTGGGATCTTTCTTTCTCTGGCAAACTTGGAACACAGAAGGAGCACATGTTCTACATTTTCCTCTCCTCCAATATTACAATCACAGGAAGATGACGGAACTAAATTAAATTTCTTCTAGTAGCTTTTGAAATTACCATGACCAGTGAGTAATTTAAGTAAGAAATAGATAATAATTTTAAACTACATTTCTTAGATTAATTACTTAACTCTAAGAATGAAAAATAAAATTAAATATTTTTCCAACAAATTAAAGATTATGTACATTACTTCATAAACTGTTTACAAAAATAAAGATATTGAATATGTGAAAATGCAAGCTCCTGAGAAATATAAATTTTGAATTGTAGAAAGACAAATACCTTATTTGGCAGGAAAAAGTTATAGCTTAACATACATTTTAATACAACAATATTTTACAGATGCATTTTTTGAATCCGTGGCAATTTTCTAGTTAATCAAATGATTTCATATAAGTAGAAAATACATTAAAGTCAGGTAAAATAAACAAAAAAGCCCTCGTTAGCACATTCAACCTTTAAGAAAAATTAAAGTAAAATAAATATATAATTAATATGCATCAGTCGCTTTTGGAAAACTTAAAGAATTGCATTTTGAATAGGCGAATAGCTAAAGTAGTTCGAAAAAAGTTAAGAATTTTAAACATTTTATAATTATTAAAAATAACACACATTTTCAATTCATAGTTCTGGCAAAAAAAGTAATTAATTCTTTCATTTTTATAATAATAAAGCGTAGGTGTATAATGATTTTTAATTAATTTATGGTAATTCACGAGACAAATTTATAAATATTACATTTTATTAAATCATAAAGATTAAATTGTCGTTCTTTAGTAAGAGAAGGAATATTTGAATGGTTGCATTTGATTTAATCCAAATAGGGAATAATTAAGTTCACTAACAACATTTTGAAAAAAAATGTGCTACTTTTCTATCATCTGACACAAAAGGAACTAAGATTTTCGCATTTTGTTAATTACTTACATTTAAATAATTAATAGCCGATTTCAATCCCTCATATACTACTTTTTATTTATTTATTTTTATTTATTAAAATTTTGCATGTAATCATATAATGCCTTTATTATATAACCAAACACAATGCATTTATTTGAATTTAAAATTAATTTTTAGAAGTTTTTTGTAACTGTACTTTGTGCTTTAGCAAAAAAGTTTAATTTCAGTTTATATTTAAAAGTTATTTTGAGTGTAATAGTTAAGTTCGATATCCTTATTTCTTTTGAAAAAAGATCGTTGATGACGTATTTTAAATAATCTTAATTTTATTTCTAAGTAAGATACTTATGTTTGTAATAGAATTACTTATATTATAAGTATATTTTTGAAATAATTATGTTATTTTCTCATATGCAGTAAGAGCAATTTGTACGCTGATAAAATAAAAAGCTGTACTTATACTACGTGTCACTTGAGCTTTGTACATAAATTGAACCATAATAGCAACAAATAATATAAAAAATCAGATTTTTAAAGTCAATTCCTACTTAGGTCGACAAAGAACATTTTATTTTAGCTAACTGAATATAAATAATGAATAAATATTTGAAAAAACTGTTTGAACCTCAAGTGTCCTCCACTACAAGTTTAAAAAAATACATTTGGAGCCAAGAGAAAAAAATTGTTAGAAAAACTGGCGCCATCTCTTAGTGCTTGTACTAACTTCGTCAGAAATAAAGCAAAGTAAATTTCAAATTACAAAATAAAATTTATTTAATGAATTACATATTTGAAGAACTGTATTAACAGCTAGTGGCATCCATTACAAGTTTAAATAATGTATCTGAACGTGAGTGGATGAATAAAAAGTATTTTATTAACGATTGAAAATGTGAAAAAGATATATAAATAAACAAATAAATATATATAGGAAGAAAGTGAATTAATAGTAGGAATTGAAAAATAATTCCATTTAATTCATTTCGATCCGGATTATTTGATGTCATTGGAATATTTATTACCTGTCTTGAAGTACGCTATACTGTATTTGCATAACTGAATCAACCTTACTTTTTGTTATGAGTTTTATCATAACACTGCTATATATCTACAAGCTGAAGAGATTTGTACTACAACACATGTTTACGCTCAAATGATCCTCAATGGCATAGGGCTAATAAGATTGTGAAAATGCTAATGGCATTGACAAATGGTTCTAGATTACGATGTCATGCTATTAAATGATGTATTTGTATTGTACGATTACAAATTTCGACCTACAAGTGATTATTGGAAGGATGATTTTAGATTTAAAGCTGGATCACACATGAGACTATTTACCTTATAATCTAAAAAGCTAACAAATTGAATTGTGGTAAGCATATCAAAAATGTAACGTCTAACATTACCGTATCAATGAAGAATTAAAACAAATTGATGATTATTAAAGAACACCCATCATTAAAATAACAAATGACAGCAAATCCTTACCAAAACAAAACAAAAAAAAATTAAATAATGGAATAACATTCTAGCAGTATTATACTGTATTGATTTAATAAATGATTTCTCCTTAGTATTAAAATCATAAAATACGTTTCAAAAACTAGTTACAAATAAAAATTTAGTTCTCACATTTTAAGAAATATCTATTAATGCGGCATGATTTATGGCGTATATGTTATGATTAAAGTAATAAAACGGTTATTGTTAATAATAACTGTCGTTCGTATATAATAACCGTGCGCGTCTATCTATGTGATAAATAATGTACATTATATTCACACTAACCAGTTATTATTTGGTCAATGTGATTATATTATATATATTTAGGCATAATTTATTGAAACGTTAACTTTAACGCAATTCCTGTTTATCTATATGCTAAGATAATGATTCTTTGTTGTAGATATTTATACACTTAATTAAAAAACTCATGGATTAAAAGAATACGTATTTTTATTCGGATTCTTAATTTTTTATAATTTAATTATATTTTAATAAATATATAAATTATTTTTGCTTAAATTTTTTAATTAACTTACATCCTTTTTACTTATTTTCGATCATTATTGATCAAAATTAATTTTAGAGCTCTTAACGACTTCAAAAAATCCGTGTAATATAAATCTATAAACGTGTTGAAAGTATCACATGGAACAAACATTACTGGTAATTATTAATGATAACCAGTTAATATGATAAACCTTCATAAATAATTCACTTTAACATGCTTACTTGTTTATTATTAATTATTTCCGTTTATTTATAATAATAACCGTATAAAAAACCGTAACGTATATATAAAATAATATATCATGTAAATATGTACGACTATATTTGACTATCGTAAATGATATTTGATCTTTAATAATTAATATTTACTGTTTAAAAAACGTTTTCGTGTTTTTAATGTGACTCTTTATTTTATAAAAAAAGAATGGTTGACGACTTTAAGAAACACACAAATAATTCCGAGAAGAAATAGCAACTCTCCACAGGTTTCGCCGATTGATTGATTGATTATTAACGTCGCACTGTTTAGCTACACGAGGGCTTTTGGCGACGGACCACTTAATTTTGAACCATGGTCTAGTGACGTGGACGACACCTGAGCTGGCACCCCTCTCCTAACTACCACACCACACCAACGGGAGGACGTTTCAGCTCTCGACAGATTTAACGTGCATCGCTGCCCCACACGGCGGGTCTTTAGTGGTACTGGGCTCGAACTCGTGACAAGGCAAGCCATGGTCCGATACCTGTATCACTCGGCTACCGTGGCCACCAGGTTTCGCCGAAGTACAATCCCAGGATAATTTCAGTATTATTCAAATATTATATTTTACACAGTTATTTTTTTTCAAGGTAAACAGTTTCTTAGGCTTCGTGGTTTCTAAGTAGTTAAACCAGCTATTTTTTCTATTAGTTAAGAATTCTTTTTCTTCCCATTTAACTTAATATTATTATGACGCTTTCTATCGCACAGTGTTAAAGCAAGAAAAATTTTAAATGCTGTAATTGATTTATTCATAAGAATAGTTATCTGCTATTTATAATTGGACACTGGAAATCGGTACAAAAACTGTATTCCCGAATATTTAACTTTGCTTTATTTCAGAAAAAAATTGCGAATATTCTTCAAGGATATGCCTTTATGTAAATCTTATGATTTCTTAATTAATTAGAAACGTAGCATTGTTATGAAGGCAATTTTTATTTACTTATCTCTTTTTTTTCAGACAAAATAAATCAGATTGAATATCGGCTTTATTCCAGGATTACTGACATGATTCAGAATTTGCATTCAGATTTGAATTTTTCTTTATTAATGCTTATTTGATTTTTAGACTACAACTGAAGAATGAGTTTGCTTAAGTGAAAGAGACATGGCTTTTTGGATAAGTATTGAGACTTCATGATTTGTGTATTTGCTTATTAAAAAACACAGTGATATTTTTTTTACAAATATTCGAACCAAACATTCCATGAACTATTCTTAGGAAGTGAGGAATTAAAATTTCGTAGTAGTTTGATTTTTTTGTAACTGAATCTTTTCCATATTTTCAACAGTTTATATTTATATTCAATTTCTCAAAATGACACAGAGTCAAACTTGAAGTTGTAGAAATATATTTATATATTAAAAAAAAAATGGTTTTGAATCATAATTTAACTAAACATTATTTAACTTTTTTCCCCGCTGAATTAAGAATTCATATGATATTATATGATTTATAAACAAATAATATAAAAAAAAATCAGCCAATTTCTACTTAGGGCAACAAAGAAATTTTTTTTTATTTTAGTTTCTTTTTATTAAATAATTACAATTAATATAAATATGTTTATACATATGACAGAATCATACTATTAAATGCTAAAATAGAAAGCGATTTTTCATTCTATATATGGTGTTGGACTATTATTTTTGTTTGTTACTATTTATTCTTTCATAAATCACATTCTCAGAAATTAGGCCATCACGAGTAGTATTCGAACGCACGACTTTTGGATTAGAAATCCAACACGCTATCCATTGCGTTACAGGGACACAGCGAGCAATTTTTTTTTTATATATGCTGTTGGACTATTATTTTTGTTTGTTGCCATTCATTCATTAACATTAGAAAGACTGAAATTTTACCTAATTGCCCAAAAGCAGTCAAAATGACTGCATTGTGAAAGAATGGTTAATGTGTAAAGAAATTTGTTTAAAATTGACTTTTAATATTTTTTATATTATTTACAGTCATATAACAAGTTATTAGTAATTATTAACAATAAAAAAATTTATTTCACTTGGGGAAAAAATATATTTTAAGCGATTTTAAGAAATTTTGCAGTATATATGGAATTGTTTTCCTAAGTGAAATTAAAAAGCAGTCAAAATGACTTTCTTGGGCAATCTAGTGTTAATTAAACTTAACGAATGAATTAATATTTGAAAAAAAAAACTATCTTAACATCCCATGTCATTACACTATAAGTTTAAAAAAATATATTTGAACTTGAATGGATAAATAGAAAGAATTTTTTAACGATTGAAATTTTGAACCATATATATATAGGAAAATTGTGAACTAATAAAAGAAATTGAAAGAAGAAATCAGGATTTGATTTTTTGAAATAATACATACACATTTCAAATGTTAGGAACTAAGCATTTGAGAACTATTACAAATTAACCTTAAGAATAAGCATTTAACTATCTGATGCGAAAGTTCATTCAGGTTCATCTTATAAAATGATGATATTTTATTACTCTAATAAAAATATCAACAAACATAAATGGAAAATGGAATTCAAGTAAAATTCAATGAGGAAAAAACTATATGCTTTCGAATTCCATATCATATCGTAACGTGCTGAAACGGGAAAGAAAAAGAATAAGCATAGAACCCAGAGCATGGGAGTTTTCCCCCCCCCCCAACTTGGAATTCCAGAGATGTTTTTTATCATTGAAACACAAGTTCTTTAGCTAGCTTTCTAAAATGAGATAAAAAATAAAATAAATAAATAATTCAGATCCAACTAAACGAGAAGGGAGGAAGAAATTCGCAGAGAAAGTCTTTCTTTTAAAAAAGTCAAGTTTCTGATTTTTTTGCACCAGGGCACACACATGTTTCTTTCAAATCTCATCTCCAGTACAATCATCAGATGGAGAAGTGGATGAAAAAGAATTAAATTAGATAGTAAATCGTTACGCACGTGTGCATGCTCTGAAAGTAGATCATGCTAGTTTGCAAGGGGGCTTAGTGAATAAGATAAATTACCCCACTGAATGCTTTGGGTCCTTCTAGTACCGATTTCTGTAAACGCTGTTCGAGACTAGTATTCATTACTTTGTATGGTAGACAGTGAATTTTTGCGCCAGAATTGCTTTCGGAACATGCTATATATCACTTACAGTTCTTATATAGAATAGAAATGTCTAAATATATATTTCAGGATTTTGGGTATAATGATCTTGGAGGAATAAGAAGATTGAATGCGGTTTTCCAATTATTTGTATTCGATAGACTTGATGTTTCGCTTTTGAATCTTATTTTGAAAATCTTGTTTTTTAAAGTAGTTTTTTGTTACATTAAGTAATTTTTGATTCAGTTATAGATTTGAGTGACTGATGGAGAGTGAAACTGTATACAGCGTTTTGAGGGTTTCCTTTTAGCTATAATAAATAAGTTGAACTGCATTTTCCCATTTCGAAGTTCCTGTTGCATAAAGCCTTAAGTTAAGAATGTATTATGAAAATAATTTCATTCACGAGTAAATTGAAATAATTTTTGGTTTTTATTACAGGCAAGTATTTATTTTGCCCTAAAGGATTTTTCTATGAAATATATAGTTCTTACTGTTTCCCTCTCTGAAATATATATTTTATTTTATCTTAAAATTTATTTTCACTTATATCTTTTTGATTATAGTTTCAACTGATGCAATAAATTACAGCAAGTATATATAGTTTACTGCATTAACTTTGGTATAGTGCACTTTATGTGCACAATATTTTACAATTTTTCAGCCATATTATGTTAGCATATCAGATTAAAATCCCATACTATTTATCACGAATTAATTAAAATATATTTTAAATATTCACGCAATTGTATGACATGGTTATTCAAATCTTTTTCAATAAAAATATGCAGTATAGCTATTAATAATTAATTTTAAATATACCTGTAAAATTTTTCTATCTTACATTAGTGATAAAATAAGTAATACTGACTTATTTTGGTATTTATAATTATTGAAGATAAAAAACTTCGAATATTTTAATTTTTTGTTTTCATATGTGTATTCCATAAGTATTAACTTTTAGCAAAATAATACATTATATTTGTTATTTATTTATAAAAGAAGAGAGGTCTTTTTTGTTAGATTTAAAATATTGCTTTTATTAACTTTGAATACTTTAGATTTAAATTTGTCCTGCTTGAGGCATAAAGGAGTCTCAAAAACATTATTGAAATAAGTAATTTAGTAAATATCAACATGCTTAAGAATCATGCATACACCGCAAAAATTTATGTAACTTTTAAAATGGAAATATAGTTTATTCTTAAGATACTTAATTTATACTTAAGATTTTTTTAAAGATTTCTTTATATTTTGTGTGTGTGTGTTGAACACATTCCAAAAACAACAAAATTATTACTCTATATTATTTAAATTATTGCATTGCGTTTCTACAGTTGAGTTACATTGAGTAAATTTTTTTAAACGGATTCAAAATTAATACAATTTTGTTCAGTCATTTTTATATTATTTAAATCCTTGAGAAATTTTTTCTTCAAATTCTGAGTTAAATTTGTTTTAAATGCAAAATGTGTAGATTATTAGTTATATTAAACATATAATGATAAATTCTATTAATAGTACTATAATATAAGCATTAAATGTTCAAAGCATTGTTTTTTAATTTTGTTGATTGAAATGCATTATCCTTGCAAGCTTAAAACAGGCTTGAGACTTTTGGAATATCAGTGGTATTTTATTGATTATTGTTTATATCACAATCCAAAGATTTTTCTGGTTATTATGTAATACCTACTATGTTTTTTAGCTAATTAATAGAAATTGTGAAATTTATTTATATATTATATATTTGTAACACTAGATTGCCCAAGGAAGTCATTTTGACTGCTTTTTAATTTCAATTAGGAAAACAATTTCATATATAATGCAAAATTTCTGAGAATTTTTTTAGAATATATTTTTTTTCCAGTGAAATAATTTTTTTTTTTTTATTTTTAATATTTTTTATAATAACTTGTTATATGACTGTAAATAATATAAAAAATAATAAAAGTTAATTTTAAACAAATTTTCTTACACATTAACCATTCCTTCTCAATGCAGTCATTTTGACTGCTTTTGGGCTATATAGGTATATACTAAATTCCAGTCTTTCTAGTGTTAACTCTACTAATTGGAAGCATCAGTGTGTTATACTATGGCATCATTTTACAAAATAAATAATAGAGTTACAAAAAATTATGATAGATATAGATGGGATAAGATATGAGCATCATCTTTCACCCTCAATCTATCTCGTTTATTACAATTCTACATCAAATTTGTAAATCAATAACAGGGCCGGCTCTAGCAATTTTGCCACCCTGGACAAAATGGAAAATGCCGCCCTCTCTCGAAAGCAAAAAATTATAATTTAAAATTTTTCACACGGATGCACACCTATAAACCTTGAATAACAATTAAAAAAGCAGCTTAACTATATATGCATAACTATATATATATATATATATATATATATATATATATATATATATATATATATATATAATTTTTAGTCTTACAAAATACAAAATAATTCCAAATTAAGGTCATAATTATCTGTTATTATTTCAAACGAGTAAAATGTAAGAGAAGGAAAACTTCAAAAAAGAGTTAACTGATGGTGGGATTACAAGCGTTTATTTTAACTTATACTAACTACACCCAAAACTAAAACAAAACGTCTTCTGTGGCTCTCCACCAAATATTTATTGCCCCTATCCCCTTTTGAATACCTGACAACAAACTTCGTATAGGTGAAAGAAATATCCATTGGGATCCTACTTCAAGATTGGGAAAAAGATATTAGTGAAAGAAGTGCAAAAATATCAAATTTCATTATTTAAGTTATATATTCCTGCCTCGACCCTTCAAGTTTCAACGTAAAAGAAAACTGACATTAAACATACAGAGTACAAAATAAAGAAAAAAAAAATACATTAAATAAAATACCCAATTCACATCCAATAATATTTCAGAAAATATATATAATTTTCTGTAACAAAAATATATATCTATGTTTCAAATTTCGATCCAAATGCCGCCCTTAAAATTTGCCACCCCGGGCAGGGGTCCGGATTGTCCGGCCCTAGAGCCACCCCTGTCAATAAGTGCTCAAGTGGTTGTGAATTGCCTAAGAATTCAGAAAACAATTTTATGCGCTATTCACCAAGTTAAATAGGAATTTGAACTTAGTAAAGTATACGTAGAGAAAACATAAATATAGTTCCCATTGAAAAGATTAATAACAATAATATTATTTTATTGTTACGTGAAGTGAAAGCCTGCAAAACAAAAAAAAAAGAAGAAAACCTTTTATACGATTTTCTTGTGTATTATTTGTTATTGTTTTGAACTTTTAGAAGAAAAACATTAATTGTATATCTCCGAAATGGATTTTTGATTTGCTAGTGCTTACAGGAGCAAAAATAATATTAAAACTTCTACCTTTTTCAGTCACTTGAACATTAGTAATAAAAATCGTTCCTAGGAAGAAGCGTTGGTTGTTACACTCCATTTTCAACAAACCATTACCCAAAAATGATAAGAAAAAAACGCTTTCTACATGATAGATCAAGGAAAAAAACCCTCAACTAATCCTCCAAACATTATTCTCTAACAGTCATCAAAGTGAAAGCTTTGTGTTCTGACATTACACTTACCATTATGTCGATCAATCTAGGAAATTTCTGTTGTTAAAAATAATGATGAACTTTGCTTCCAAGTTGAAAGAAACATGGAGTTCTTCGAAAATAGAATGTAGTTCAGGAAAAATCTTCTAGCGTAAGAAGACTGCTGAGGAAACCGCTGAGAATTAATGATTTTTTTTAGAGAGAATTTGTTACAAATCAGCAAATGCGTAACTAGAACTTCTCACTAAACTAATATATTTGTTATAGTTAGAGACTTAATTACGTTAGGTCTCTTTTTTTAACGAATCTCAGTGAAATTCTTAAGCACTATTGTTAATTTGAAAGAGAAATAGTGATTCTCTTTTTTACACTATGAAGATAATATTAAGATTATTTAAGGTACAACTATGTCTAAAGGTTGGAATTTGTGGGAAAAATATCAACTATTTTTTATTTATATTATAAAATTTTGCTATTCTAAAATTGTCTTTCTTTTGTAGTTGTTGTAAAAGTTTGCTGTTGCAGTATTTATTGTATTATTTATAAATGACATGAATTTGCAGCTATTTATCGTAAACATTTTCTAGGAAAAAAGAAACAGTAATTTTTTTCAAGTAAAAAAAAATAATATGTACGCAGAGAATTATTTTTTGTTTATTTTTATTTTTAAATTTTAGTTTTCCTCGGTATTTAATAGGTGTAAAAATTTCTCCATTTTTAGAATGTACTAATTATATAAATCCTGCCTATACAATCGTTATTGGCCACATACTA
>BMAV01008464.1:24154-40218 GCA_019973955.1 Trichonephila inaurata madagascariensis | reverse complement strand
TTTTTTTTCATTCTCAGTTTAGTAAGAAGAATTTGAAAGAAAATGCAGTACAAAAAAATGTGACTATTCACAGAAATATTTGAATATCTTTGCGAGAAATAACGAAACCTTGTTTTCTAATTATCTTTTATTGTTACAGATTTATTACAGTCAAATATTATGAAAAATGAAATACATTTTAATTTTATACATATAAATTAAAACAATGTTTTGAAATAAACATCAATTGGTTCCTCAGTGATTGTTTATTAACGTCATACTATAAGTCAACACGAGGGCTACTGGTGACAGACCACTTGATTTTCAGCCCCAATCAAGTTGACACCGAAGCATGCACTTTCTTTCTCCTAACTTCCACACCACGCCCATGGGAAGAGGCACTTTGAGCCCTGATGGATTCAATGTGCCCATCAGCCCCTCTACACGGTGGTTCTTCAGGAGCACCAGGAATTGAACTCATAATATGCGGCCACGTTTTAGTGACATTAATTACTAGGCTACCTTGACCCCAATTTGTTTCAAAATAGCTTATTAAATGAGCAAACATTGTTAAGATTATGAACATATTAATATATATATATATATATTTCACAAAATTTTAATATATATTAATTTCAGAATATTAATATATATAAACTAAACTCAGTGGCGCAACAGCCCATAAGAGCCAAGTCCTACTGGCTCATCTCAGTATACGTGGACTTGGGCGCTGAGATGAGGTGATATTCAAGTGAGGTGGTCAGTCTAATGTGAAGACTCTAGTGTTTAGCTCCCAAGCAAGCTTGATACTCATTTACCAACCCAGTGAAGGAATGACAAGCTGGATCAACCTTGCCCAGTCCGAAATTTGAACCCAAACCGGTGGTGTGGAAGCAAGGAACGCTACCACCCAGCCACTGCGCTTATTAATATATATTCCTCTCCTTGAGAGATATATTAATGTTCTCTTTTCATAATTTCTTTTTACTATATTGTCAGGTTTATCATCCACGTGTTAGAAATAGGCTTAACTTTTCAACATAGCTCAATTTTTCTTTTTTTCTATTATGTCGAAAATTCCTGCTGTACGGGGAAGGTGGATCCATAAAGCATTTCTTAACCTTAAATCACTGGTCTAATTCAACAACAGCTTTAGAAATCATAATAGGTCTCCAGTTTAGTCCAAAGACTTTTTTTGTATCTACATTTATTGTGTCTCATGAACTCCAATTTTTGTTTTCTTTGGCATTGTAGGTTTTAGAAATTTTTCACTTTTATTTTTTATACTATATATATATAAAGTATACCGTATTTACACGAATCTAAGCCACACATTTTGTCCGATGTTAACCCTACTGAAAATCGTGTACGTTTTAGAATCGAAGGAAAAAATATTCGTTAGATGGGCCAATTAGAGAAATAACATGTTCATGTATGTATTTAAAAGTTTATAAAACTGGTAAAGTAACTAATTATTTACTTCTTGTTAGTTCTCATTTAAAATTTATTTTAACTTCGTAAAATTGGATGTCGATAAAACATTTTACACTATTTTTCATTTTTCAAAAAACACTTGTTGAGAATTTGGGCATGGCTTAAAATCTATGGCGGCTTAGTTTCGAATAAATACGGTAAATATATATATTTTAGAAAGTCTTTACCATTGAAATATAAATACTATATAAATGCTGCATATAAAAATATTTCACATTCATTTTTTTTAATAAAAAATACCATAATAAAATTATCTATAGAGAAGAGAAATTTTTTTTACGGAAATATATGTATTCTTGGCTTGTTCCTCTCCCTCTCTAAAAAATAACTGTTCTAAAATTTTTGTCTGTCAAATGATACAATTATATCTCAAAACGTAATTTTACCCTTGCAGTATCAGTTAAGTTTTATATGATAAAAATATAGTTGAATACACCTATATATATATAAAGCTTATTTTTAAATCAAATAATTGTTCTAAAACCTGGAATACCTTGCAGAAGGAAAATATCTGAAAATTTGAGTGTATAAAAAGAACAATTGAGGTTGAAATACTCTTTTTCGTTGAAATATTTGGTGGAATTATCTTCCACTAATTTTTAATTGCCCTACATTTTGAAACTTCGTTAATATTTCAGTTTCATGGTGCATAACATTATCTTCAGAGCTGCGTTAAATTGGTCCTTTCACAGCAACTGTAAATTGCTGAAGTAAAAGTCTGCATATTAATACAGCGTAACCAGAAACCAGTTCCTAGTTTCAGCAGTAGATACTGAAATTTTAAATAATTCGAGCTCATATACCGAAGAAAGTTCACTTTGGTAACTGTTATTATAGCTTTTCTAGAATATTTTGAGTCCTGTCCCTGCGGGTTCCGTCTGTGGTATTCGAATCATTTCGAAAAGGCAAGTCTGTTTGATATTGAGGGCGGTGTCATCGTTAAAACGCACTAAGGCATTCCATTTCTAAATAAAGCGTCTCCACTTTCGCTTTGAGCTAGCTCGAATTTCGTGTGGGGAGGACTTTCTCTGCTAAGAGGTTTGGTAGAAGCAAGAGATTAATTTTAAAGTTTACAGTGTCACAATTTTTTGTTTTTTTTAAATGATTTTTATTAAAATGTTCGATAAAAAAAGCCTTATTTTATTTCTTTTTTTCATTTTGCTTCTGTAATATAATACTTTAAATGGAATAACAAATATCTGCGAAACTTGAACATGCTTGCCTTAAAAAAATTTTCATGTAGAGAAAAATGAATTAAATAAAGAATTGTTTTAAAATAGCTAATTTTTTAATTTGATTTAAAGCCTATAAAAATAATTTAATTCTGTGAAATATGTCAAAGCACTTTTTTTGCATCGCCATGTTACATTTCAACAAGAATGTACATGTTACTTCCCTTAAAAATTGAGGGAATGGTGGTGTGTGGATTTTTTTTATTTTTGATGCATATTTTATATAATTTATCTCACAAAACGAATTTAAAAAGACTGAAACTCAACAAATCTAGATGCTTGAAAAAATTTGTGAATGTAGGTTCAAGTTTCTGAACACTGATAAACATGCATCTGTGTATTAGAACAATCATCAAACAAGAAGGAGGAAAAGTTAAGAAGTAAAAATAGATCGTATGTCATATAGCGTACATCTCGAAATCAGATTATACAGGCTTCTAGAAATTTAATGTATAAAATAATTTCTTTGTAGTAAACTTCTATCCGCTTTAACAACAATTATTGTATCTGCCCTTTTATGTAAGTGATATTTTGGTGCTAAACTGTGCTTACAAAATAGTATTTTAAAAGTTTTAACAACGAACTAATCACACCTACACTAACTAATTGTAACCACCTACATAAAAACTATACATTGTGTTGTCGAATTGGACCGACAAATTCAGAGATGTGACAGTAAGCAGCATGGGAACGACACAACAACATAGAATAAGGGGTCGCAAACCACGTTTTATCGGAGTTATTCGCAAAACCGTTTATGAAGAATATGATGTCAAATGGAACGAAAAAGGGAAATAAGAGGTAAGAAATACATTTACAAGATGAAAAGCATATTTACAATACGAACAATGCATCACAGATTGGCATTAGAAATGGAAAGACAAGTGATTGTCTCAGAAATCGTTTGAAATTGCGGCCGCGTAGGTCATAGCACAGCTGACACCGATGGTCGAATGATTGTTGAATGCGTGCTGATAATGTCACCTAAAACGACGATGATTAATGCAATGAGATACTTCACTATAGCCACCGGTGTCTCATACACAAGCGATTTCAAGTGGTCCCTGAAAAAGCAATCCATGGGGTTTAGATCCGGGGAACAATGAGTCCAAATAACAAGTCCGCCAATCTACCTGTCGGTGTATTATAATGCATGGGCCACACTTTCTTGTGCGCACTGACCGGTTCTACCCGCAGCAACTCCGGGAGGACGTACTGCAGGAAAGCATTCTGGCACGCATATCTCGGCATCCCTTTGTTCCTTCATCTGACTCATCATCCTTCCGACGGCTACTTTAACGGCTATTTTTAACGACTAAACGTGACTTACGACCCCACGTTGTATGCTGATTTATTGTACCCGTACTGCCTGCTATCAACCCGCTGATTTTTTTGGTTGAATTTTGCAACACCCTGTATAAAAAGTAAGTATATACACTTTAAATAAATTTCGGTAGCAACTCTTTGGGAGAAAAATGAAAATATCAATTTTTATTTACTTATAAAATGATAGGATCATGGAGTTATTTTAAGGAATTTGATCTCAATATTATATTGTTAAAAATTTATGCAAGACACTCAAATGTTTGTTTTACAGGAAGATTTCACTTATTGACAAGAGAATGTCTAGACAGTAATTTCAGTGTTTCCATTTTTAACAACGGAAAGGAAGACAAACCATCAAAATTAAGGGTTACTTCCCTCAAGAATTTATCAAAATGCTTTTGGAATTTTAAATCATGAAAGCATTTTCAAAACTATTTTGCTTTGTCTAGGATAGAATCTGCTTAGTTTTGGTACTATAAATAAATATTTATCAAGCGAATTGGTAAAAAAAAAAAAAAAAAAAAAAACGTTCAGGATTATAATTTGATTTTTTTCTCTTTACTCCCTTTTATATATATTCGGGTATTTACTGTGTCTTTTGTATAATTCTGTGTTGTTTAGTATTTTACTATATTAGGAATTTTATAAAGACGGTTTCCTTATGTATTTTGTTCCAATGTTTAGATTTTGATTTGAATCTAAAAATTAAATCGCTACCTTATTAGTATATTACATTAAATTTAAAAAAAAGTGTTTTTTCTTATTACAAAAGATAAAGAACCTGCATAACATGAACGCATAACGCATTAATAACATAAATTGCATATTTTATTCGATGAAATAGTATAGTAAATATTTTTTGAGCTTAAGAAAATACCATTCTGGAAGGAAACTACCCAAATACCTATTACTGCTTAAAGTTTAAAAACTTAGCTGTTTTAGAGATCCGTTTAGTAAACTAGTAACTTCCCAAACGCCGTTCCGGAAAAATATACATGGTTGTTCTGAAATCATGAGATAAACATCGAGGTAGTGTAGAGCTCACTAAAATTAACATTTTTTTTATAGGAATTTTGGACGGAACTTTTGCCACATTGAAGCCCAAACAGAAAAAATAACACATTGATAGTAACATAAAATGTTCATTAGCAGCATAGATAACGAGTGATACCTTAGAGAAAATGTTAAAACAGTTTTTTCCACAAATTGTCATGAATACTTGCCGACCTATACGGCGTGATTAGCTGAAAAATATTGAGCGATAGTTGAAGGCAGCAAAGGGGTGTGCCAGTGATCTACAGCACTACCCAAATCGACTGCTGCGCTTGATATTTCGGTCATTATGAGTGATTTTAACAACAGCGAAAAGTCAGACATGCATCTAATGTACGGTGCTTTTAATGGAAACGACAGGGAAGCGCCACTGCTGCATTAGGAATGCTTTCAAACTAGATGCATGCCGAGCCACAAAATGTTTCAGCGATTACATCGACAGCAGGGATGTAGCTACCGCCGTATCGATGATACGGGACCCACAACATAAGTAATTACAGTCCTACTGACAGGACTCCCACATCTAAAAAAAGGGCCCCAAGGGAATTTTTATACAAGGCCTCCTGAGAGTCAGTGATCGACAGATGTGTGGAAATGATTCGTTTACCACCAGTACTGATGGAAGCGTTAGATCGTGGACATTGCGGCTGTATGACAAACACACCTGGAAGAAGTCATCTAGGCCCACGTGGACGAAACACCCGGCTCAAGTACAAGGGGTGTAGCATGTCGTCTACTCTTCTGCCAACCTATTGTTTGGAGAGTTTTACTGTTGGATTGCTGGTGGATACAAATTCTAAACTGTTTTAACATTTTCTCTACAGAACCACTCGTTAAGTAAGCTGCTAAGAAACATTTTCTACACGTGTTATTTTTTCTGATTGTGCCTCAACACGGCACTTCCACCCGTATGTTCCGAAACAAAAATTGTTTATTTTAGTGATTTCTACCACCCTCAAAGTTTTTTCCATGATTTTAGAATCATCTTGTATAAACTACTGTGAAAATAAAATAAGCTTGTTATAAACTGATACTTGTAATCCATTTAGATTTTTTCTTTTAGTTATAGCCTTTTAAATCGAAAATTTGGTAATATATATATTTTTGTTTCAAATATTAATACAATATATAAAAAAACTAAAGAATGCCCTTATAAGACAAATAATTGCATTCTTCTCCACTTTCGTAACAGTAACTTCATAATTTCTTGAATAATTCTCGAATTTTTTAAATAACATCATCAGAATTCCACAGAATCTTAGAGGTTCCAGCATTCACTAAATTTAGAGAATCCAAATACTGGGAAAATAATTTCCAAATAATATATATATATATACATATACATATCTGATTTATAAATTAGGTATCCAAAGCAGTGTGAATTTTTATAAGGTTCAACAATAAATAGAAGCATGGAAAGGATGTATAAACTTAATAAATCTTTAAATGTCTTTAACGCAAATTTCTTTATTTTTCTTTTTTGTTGTATGGAATGTTATAGAATTAACGCTTTTGGGAATGCCGTAATGTTTTTCATTTTTGGTATCTTAACGTCTTCAAAAATAAAAAAAAAATAGTTATACAAATGCTTTCTTTGAAAAGAAAAATATATAAGACTACAAAAATAAACTTTGGTGGATATATTTAATGGTGGATATTTGACAGATATTTAAAAATTTAAAAGCCAAAGAGATTGCGATAAATTAATTGTAGAAAGATATGTCTTTATACAAATGAAATGTCTTTGTGAGGAGCCATTGTTAAGGTATGATAAAGAATTTTGTTTCTAGAGAAAAACAAAAGGATAAAAGAAAAAAAAAAGTTCGAAATCTAATCTTCCAAACATATTTCGCTAACAGTCCACAGAGAAAATGTTTCATGTTTTCTGTCATTCGATTTTCTATCACAAAGAAAGATCTATGAGATTTCTGTGGTTGATGCTAAGACAAGCCTTGCTACTCTTGTCCAAAATACAACAAAGTTTCTAGAACAAATGGATGTATGTTAGTGGAAAACATGTACGTTCCAGAGGGAGATTTCTTTTGAAAAGAATAACTTGTAAAGTACAGTTATTTTTCTAAGAGATTTTACAATTTTTGAAATTGCAACGTATCTGAAAATCATTTCGTTAGTTAAACACATTCAATCTGTTGTTTTATACTCTTCAATTAATAAGAAATTTCATAAAGATACATTTAGAAAGAGAATAATTTAAACCTTAAGCTAAATGCTAAAAAAAAAGTAGTTTTTCATTTTACTTATGTTATGATGAGAGTTCATTGTTGAAACAAAGGGGAAACTTTGTCCCTATGTTTGTTTGCCGTGTTTAAACATTAACCAGAGATACCGTAAAACTAAAATAAAAAAAAAGATTATACGCATGTTAATCAGGCTTTGCTATTTAAGTATTAATTGCTTAGAATTAGTTAAATATTCTACTAGAACTATGCGTGAATCACTGAAAAAATGTGCCCCATATACTCATTTCTCATGATTTAATTTATTTGTCACCGACGTTTAGAACTTCATACAGCCCTAAATGTGTAGTTTTATATTTGACGGTCCACTAATATGATTGGCCCTTATGTAGTGAACCACTTTTTCTTTATTGTCACTTATTTACATATCTATTCATATTTCGATATCACTGAAAAGGTATTTCAAGATAAACGATAAATGCAACGCAATATCAACACACTAATGTGTTATGTCGCGAAATTATAATGGTTGCAAACTCAAATATCTCTAGATACACTTGAAAAAGTAGCTAAAATATCGCTTAATTCAGAAAACATTTCACTGAAAGTATAGTAAAATTTTAGAAAATGTTTATAATCCATATTCCATATATAAATATATATAAATAATGTCCCAGTTTTTCTGTGGATCGTCAAAACGTTTTATTGGATCACCATTGACATGGACTACCAATTGGCGACCGCTGATATAACCGATGTCTTAAGTTACATTTTAAATTTTTATATTGTATTTACTAGAACCTTTATGAGAGTCGAATATAAAGATACATAAATATAAGTAATTCACAGTATAATTCTTCTTGAGATTTTTCCTTGAAAATATATGGAATAACGTGATTTATAGTAACCTTGATGCTTATTCCATAAATTTATATCTCCAGTGTAGTAGAAATATGCAGATCTTTCATTTACATTGAAACAATAGTTTCCCAATTTTTACTTACTAATTGTTCCTATTTTAATTATGCCTAGGTATCATTTTATTACATGTTTAAGGTATTCTAATTCTACGAATGTAGATTATTCAAATTTTTAATATGTATTACAATATACACTGTAGTAATTTTGTTTATAATCTCAACCACTCACTTCACATAAATATATATATATACATGCTGAGTAAGCTGTTTTAATGATAGTTGATTAATTATGGAACATTATATAGTATGCGTTATTTAGTAACATAATTTTGATTATAATTACAAAACTTGGCTGTAATTAAAAACTTCGCTAATCCTCTAGTTTTCTAACACATGACATAATCTTAGCAGTCTGGTAAAACAGTTTATGGTATACTTAAGAAAAGTGCCTCGTATATTAATGAGGCATAATCGAAAAATATGTTCCTATTTTAGACAGTACAAACGCATATAGATATTTTAACTGTCCCCAATCTGCGTTCAAAGAAGAGGTCATTTTAGAACTTGGTTTAAAGTTATGGAGACATTTATATGACTTTTGAATGCTCTTTTGCGGTAGCTGGCTGTGATGCTGTGATCATTACGCGGAAAGTCAGCTTACATGATATTGAGGGTGGTGACATCATTAAAATGCCCTATGTCATTCAACATTCAAATAAAATGCTAACTCTCTTGGATAATGTAAGTGAAAAAATACATTTAATTATATTTGGTAAAATATACATTTATATTTCCACTTTAATTATATATAAAATAGTTTATGAATGTGGTTCCATAGAATTAAGTTTAAAGAAGGTGGGTTACTAACAGTATAAATGCATTTGCAAAATATCATAAACTGGTTATTACTTAAGGAACGTTACAAATTTTATTTCTAAAGTATTTTGTTTTTATTGGTTAAAATTTTAAAATGCTTACGCGTTAATTTTATAAATATTTATGTTAAATATTTATAAAATTAAAACATACGCACTTGCATACACATACATATATCTTAATCTGAATCATAATTACGAATACCATATTTTGACATGTAAATTTCATTTCATTTTGGATATAAATTTATTCTTTCACAAATTTATTTGAGATCTATAATTAAAAGGATGAGGCACTTCTTTTTGACAAATTTATTCGTTATTTATTGAAACAAAAATTATTAATACTCAAAATGTGTCTTATTGAACTAATGAAACTTTTCTCCTAAGACCAGTGGGAATCCCTAAAGCGCATTAGAACTTATAGCATTAGAAAAATATGAATATTTTCCTTCATTGAACACGTTTTTATATTTTTCCCATAATATATTTTTTTCTGATCTGAATGCATAAAAAAGTTATTTTCTCTCATTTGTTTCTTGGCACCTTTTTTGATGTTAAAATTAGAAAAAAAACGATGGTTTTATTTATAACCAGAATTTTCATTTGCCAGGCCTGCAACATCTTAATTTTTTTAAAAAAAATGAATGCACTACATGCAAATTGTTGAAAATTGCGTGGGTGAAAAACAGCCAACGACTCCAATTAATACATAAGGACAAATTTATTAAATTAGAAGGACGAATGTGAATGAGTACACGAAGACAAATAAACATATATACATAAAGAAATAAATATCAAAATAGATTATTAACAGTTATTGAAAAACACACCCACAGTAAACAAATTTTACATCGCTCCAGAACAGTTTTACTAGCAGGAACTGAGACAGATAAATTTTCTGTCAAATCTTCGCCAATCTGGTAACCCCACTAACATCTTCTAGTGTTGGCATAATATTATTCAAAGTCATGCTGGAAAGCTCACTTTTACTTCGAAATTTAACTTTCCTAAAGCAGTAAATTAGTTCAGGGAAAACAACATAAGTTTCGTGATTCACTATACATGCGTGGGCGTGCATGAAAATAACTTGGTAAATGCACATCTTTGTATAATTTCATTTTACCTTTCAAATTTTTATAATGCACAAATTGACTGGAACAAATAAGGATACTTTTTATACAGCAATTCCTTTATTTTAAAGACAAAGAAAACTAGTGACAAAGCATATTGAAAAACATTGTTCATATCTCATGTAACACAGGCAAAAGCGTTCTTCCAATTCATTCCATAGATCTCAGCTTATACACATCTATTCCCAGAAGTATCTGGAACTTTCCTAACTGTTAAAATTAACACAAAAGAGCGTTTACGATCGATTTGCTTCACGTAATAATTATTTATAAATAATTTTCTCTTTCCCCATGCATAGTATGTTAGCGTGCTGTTGAAAACACTTGCATCTATCGGTAATCTCCAAAAAAAATTCCTTAAATATTTAGTGTAAATATTTATCTTTGCTTTAAAATAAGTTTTTAATTCATCAGTACTTTCAAAAACGAAAATATATGAATGCTCACATTTGTAAGTTACTAAACTGATATAAGTAAATCTATCATATGGAAAATACTTTATCAATAAAGAGATTCTCTTTATATTTTCTTTCAACAAGCCGTTAACTGAACATAGTGAATAATTCTTTCGCTAAAGGCGTAGGAATGAAAATATCTCTCTAATAAAATCTAACAAACATTATTCACTAACTATTGTATAGAGAAAGTTTTGTCGTTACTGTCTTTCTACTTAACATCATGAAGAAAAAAAAATACGAAGTTAATGTTCTTATACATTAAGACAAACTCTGGTTTTTCTAGCTCAGGCAAAATTTTTAGTGTCGTGTAATAGCAATAAAATATCAAATTATTTTTTTATTTCTTTCGAATAATACATTTTAGGTTTTACGTTAGAGAGCGAAAGCGTATATTCTTAATATCGAAATGGATTGGGAATTATTTTAATATGTAATATTGTGTAAATACATTTGTATATTCTATTCATTGTTCTATGTTCCTAAACGGATTAATTTTTTTTAACTTTCAAATATTATCATGGACTATTCTTAGACTATTAATGTCTTAGAATATTATTAAGTTATTTAGAGCAATGCTATTATTAAAAACTGTTTAGAATTCATTTGAATTTAGGATACCTGTATTGCATCGAAAATATTTGTAACGTAAAACAGTTTTTGAAGAAACGCCATATTTAAGCACATTTTGAAGCATTCCCGAAACGCTATTTTTCTGTAGAATCTACATGCTTTTATTTTGAACTATCAGAGTTCGTTTTTTTCCTCGGTGTTTTCATATAGTGTATTAAAAATTTAATTATCGAAGCCAGTGGCGTAACGGAGAATATTAGGGCACCCCTGCAAATTCGGGTTTGGGGCCCCAAGAATCTTACAAAGGATTGCTCCCCCACCCTCCCGCAATGCGGGGATGTACATTACGCCACTAAATGAACCAGTATGTACTTACGATGTGGTTGGACTTGACTGCAAATCCTGATTTTATTCAAGAAATAAAAAGTAAAATTCCTACACTTGAAAAAATAATGTTGTAAATTTCATATTATAAGTAAAACCACGAAAAACAATTGGTTTGGAGAAATGTTATAAAATTCTTAATAAAAATAACACACCTATTATTGAAACACAACTTGAAAACAAGTTCCAATTTCTGGAGGCATCAACTTGAAAAGAGGGTGTTTGAAATAACTATAATACTTGTCCTCAGAAAAGTTAACTCTAAAATTTCGTAACTGCCATGAAAGCATCTCAAGGATCTTTGAATATTGTCCCTGCGGGAGCTGTCTCTGATGTTCTAATCATTAAGGAAAAGGCAGAATGGAGGTATTGAAGGCGGTGTCATCGTTAAAACGCGAGATGGTGAGCATCTCGCATCCAAATAAAGTGTCGCCTATATGACTGGAAGCTAGTTGAACAATTTAAGGCAACAGTTTGTGCTATAATGCCTTTCTGCTATGGCTAGTGTATCTTCTGGAGAAGTTTTGAATTTAATATATAAATATATTTTTTTCGTATAATTGTAATCGGATAAACTTTAGTATCGTAATTTTATTTGTATTGCAAATGTGAACTTTTTTGGAAAATTTCAAACTATTGGAATGTTACTGAATTATAGTTTGAATTCAATTGCTTGTAAAATTTAATTAATTGAAATTCTAAAGTATTTGAATTATAATAACATTAGTTTATGTAGTGAAATGATAACATTATAAATGAATTAAGAACAAATTCCTTCTCATTTCAATATTAAAAACGCCAGAAGTATTTAAAATGCAAATATTTTATTCTATTGAATGCATATATCAGTCAAGAAAAAATTTCATTATTTTCTTACACGCTCTACTTTAGTTGTATAAAGTATAAACAAGTGTAAACACCAATAATTCAAAAACTTTGAATAAACAATGTTTGTATTAACCGCGACAAAAATATGATGGCATAAATCAAAACTTTCACAAAATATTCCGCAGTTTTAAACAATCCGTATAGTGAATTTTAAGTTCTTAGAGATAAAAGTTAAACATCAGTGATATTTTTTCTACTTTAAATTTTTTTGAGTGAGTTTATGCCCAAGCATTTTATTTCAATTTATAAACCATTTTTTGAAATAGATTTTATTGAAATTTTGTTAATGTTGGCAATAACTGCTAAAAAACTGTTAAAAGAAAAGAGATAAATGAATAAACTAGCATTTTAAATTCTTTTTGCTTAAGAATTTGTAGAAGAAAAATAATTTCACGATAAAAGTTGAATTCTTACATTAATTTTACTTTGATATCACTTCGAAAAAGATTGAACAAACAAAAAATGATATCAATAACTAAAGCTAACGAAAAGAAAGAAAATCGCATTTCTTACTATTTTTGAAATTGTTCTCCAATATCTTAGTTACTGTAAGAATTTACGTTTATTATTAGCAAATCAGAATTATTGTTTTTTATTTCCTCAATGCATTTCGCTTTATAATTGTGACTACAAGAAGCATAAAAAATAAAGTAAAAAAAAAGATAAAAGAAAAACGGAACAAATGAGTTAAATGTAGGGAAAAAGACTCGTTAGTAAATTCCAAATCATCTCGATATCTCTTGGCGAAAAAGAAACGACATGTTGTGATTTTTTCCAAATGTTTTAAGAATTGGAAATCTGAGATATTCTTTTTTTCAAGAAACACAGCTTTTCCCTTTTTTATAAACTGAGATAAGAAATAAATAAGTAATTCAAATCCAAAAAAGTGGGAAAGCAGAAATAAATTTGGCGAGAAAGTTTTTTTAAAAGTCAACTTCCTTTTTTCTTAAATACAAGTGCACATATGTTTCTTTCATAGGTTTTCGTAGCACATATGTTAGAGTAAAATGAATTAAATCAGGTAGTAAATGATAAAATACGTGTGTATTTCTTGAAAAAAAAATCTCATGATCTTCTGACAGCTTAACAAGAAATATATATATATATATATATTACATAGTTAACGTATTTCGTATTCTATGCTGATTTCCATAAAAGCTACTTAAGTTTTAGGTAGAAATGTAGTGTTAACTTTTTAAATGGATCATCGTATGTAATTTATATGTAACACTATAAAATCACTATAATAATTTCGAGTAAAAATTAAAATAAGAGTACATAAGATTGGATATAGCTATAGTAATCAAATAATTTATTATATATATGCATTAATGTGAAAAATTAAAAGGATTTATAAATTACGTCTGTTTTTACACAAGGTATTGAAGCAAAAGCATTAACTATGCTGCTGAAGAAGTATTCACAGAATCGAATACGCGTGCATGCACGTACGTGTCAGTTGAGTTGTAACTACGGAGAGGGTATGAGGTGCACAAAGGGTGATTGTCGGTGGTTTGTGTTCTCGTACACCTCTAAGAAACCGTGTTTCTCACTGATGAATTTTGTAAGGATTATGGGGAAAATATTTGTCATGAGCGCATATAGATGAATCAATGACATGGATAATTGAAGATAGACTGCATGCAGGTCTCTTACAAGTGCAAATTGCCATAGAAAGTAATGTAACCCAGTTAAATATGCCCTTTCTGAAATCAATTTCAGGACATAAGATTCGTAAAGGAAAGACCCGGACATGATTGATCAAGTTTCATAACGACGAATGAGGATCGCGATTTGGAACTTTCCGAGCGTAGACACTGTCTCACAATTATCATGCAAGATGTGTGATGCTACTGGAATCCGAATTTCTCGGTCTATAGTTGACCACAAGTTAATGGAAGAATGATGTGTTGCAGAATATCAGATGTACATTAGGGATTGTTTTTATCATGCTGCAGAAAACATGCTCCTTAGATCTCATATCAGTGGAACCCCGTACGTATTTTAGATGAACTGAGAGTCTTCCTGGGCGCTGATTCTTTGCTTACTGCCTCTGGAAGGAGCCTAGGACTCGATATCATCCTTCCAACATCATGGAAAAGAATCATAGTGGTAGAGCTGTAGCGGTTGAGGAAAGGATATTACATTGGTTTGCCGCACACATTCACATGTGTTAGACGAAGAGTTCCTGACAGATATGACGTATATAGAGATGTTACGAACGTATGTTTGACTTTCCAAATGTACAATTGCTCCTGGGTTTCTGTTAAAGAATGACTATGTTGATCTGGGCGATGATGGCCTGGAAAGAGAGGGTCTCGCTGTATAGATTGTTCAACTTGATTTTCTGTCCTCTGCCTTTAAAGCATATCTGGAGAACTCTTGAGAAAGAAATTGCACCTTATCGCTACTGGAAATACGTCTTCAATTTTCTGTCGCATTTGGAATTTCCTGTACGAAGCATTTCCGCCAATGAAGTATAAGAAAAGCATGGTACCTGATTTACATGTAATATGCTTAATACTCTGCTGTTGCCGTCATCAGCTGTAATCATCAGCTGTTGCCGTAAATATTTAAAAGCTCAGTGATACTATTTGGGTGCTACCCAGTTGAGTAAGTCAGACGGCTAACTGGTAAGGTTATTATGATTAAAACACATCATGTAATATTAGAACATAATTTAAGGTATCCGACTACGTTCGGAACCATGATTTAAAAAAAGTGTATAAATAGATAATTTATATATTTAATGTCATTTGGAATAGAAAACATGAATAAAACTGTTTTAAGTATATTATTATAATAAAAAATTATTTAAATGCAATATTTTGACAAACATTTATACACTTTTAAGCTTCCATTTTTCAAAACATTCTCCTTTTATGAAAAATGCTTCTATAATAATAATATTTTTCTTATTTAAAGCTGAGATTTCTCCAGAGGGCATGAACTAGAATTTTTGTGAAAAATTCACATTATCTTCAGAGTTATTACTATTTGAAATAAATATTGATATTTTTTGTTCACATTTCTCTACTCTGATGTTTTAAAACATAGATAAATCCACTTCTAAGTTATATAATTCAAATTTTTTAGTTCAGGCTCTATACAGAGGTCTGGGCTATATATAGGCAAAATATTATTATTATAAAAGCATTTCCCATAAAAGGAGAATGTTTTGAAAATAAGTAATTCTATGTTCCTTTTTTGCCAAAACATTGCATTTAAATCTTTTTTTAACTGTGATAATATTTTTAACACAATTTTATATATGCATCCTAATCCAAATGACACTAAATATCGTAAAAAATATCCATATGTACGCTTTTTCAAAAATAGCAGTCCTGAACGTATTCGGATACCTTATTTAGAGTTTTCTTGTCTTTTAATGGAGTAGTATTTTATAATATTTGATTAATGCTTAGTGTTATGATATGGAATTTACTTTTTATGTTTACATAAGTAAATTTTATGGTCAAAGTTTTCAAACTTTGATTGAAATTTTTAAACATTTTGGTGAATGGCTTTTGTGTCAGTGTTAAAATGATCGTGAA
>BMAV01008464.1:8935-23677 GCA_019973955.1 Trichonephila inaurata madagascariensis | reverse complement strand
CTTTTATTATCTATGCAGTTTGCTTTGAAAATTGAGACTATTCCATTACATAGTTTAAAAAAGACGAGAAAAAAAAAAGATTTAAACTAAATTTAAAGGGAAAAAGACTATTTGCGAATTCTACGCCATAACGATGTAGTTGGGCGAGAAAGAAATTTAGAATATTAAGATTTTTTTTCTGACTTCTCAAGAATTCAAAAATTTTGATACGGTTTTTTATTCCCAATGTTTATTCTTTTTATTTATGCTTAGAAAATGTAGAAAAAGTAAACAAAATATCAAATCTAGCAAAGAGAATATAAAAAAGGTCTCACTAAGAAATATCTTCCAAAGGAATCTCCTTTTTATTTTTTGCTCTTTACACTAGTATATAGGGAAAGCAAAAAAAAAAAAATTAAATTATACATTTTTTGTACCGTTATACATGTGTTACTTTGGAATGTAGATTACCCTGTCTTGGTGTACTTATTGAATAAAATTTATCAAACTGGAGAATGCCCCTCTTTATTTCTTATAGCCAATTTCAATAAACGCCATTTGCGAGACGCGTTATGCCATTGTATAAAGATCGACTAAGAAATCCTTTTTAGGAACTGTTTTTGTAATTATGTTTTATTGTAGCGAAAAATAAATTCTGCGGAATAACTGTATGATTTTTTTGGGATAAAAAGGACAAAACACGATTAAAAATTAATACTTAATTTCAAATATTTGGTGATTTTATAACTAATATCATGTAATATTATACAAGTTACAGTTAAATCGATTGTTTAATAAAACAATTTGAGCACTTTTATCCTGCGGTATTTTTGTAATTCTCAATTGAGTAAATGAATTGTTATTCAAATTGCTGGTAACATTTAATTTTTTAATATGTGGTTCGATGCCTAAAACATTACATAATGGCTACTGCTTCTGGAAAATTTGATACCAGTAAAATATTTAAAGCAACATGATTGAGTAAATTTTGTTGTATATCTGTGATGCAAGTATTTGAATAAATTTTTGGAATACAGATAGAGCCTTAAATGTTATATTATTCCATAATGTAATAAATCCTATTTATGCATCGTAGATCACTTGATAAAAGTATTTGTCTCTAAAAGATGAAGATTCAGCTTTATCGTATGCATTTTTATTATTGATAATGGTTCGAATTTTTATATTTCATTTTATTACATTTACCAGTTTTAGGTATAGCTGAAATATGTTAAATTCAGAGCAAAGATCGAAAAGCTTTAAAACTGGATGTGAGGAGTCATAATTTAACCTTGATTTTATCCATGTAACTAAATTAAATGTCCATTAATAACCTTATTCCCCCATTAAAAACTGCACAGAGAATATTAGATTGTTTTTTAACTTAAAAAAGAAAATTGTCTTGCAGTGGATTCCCTCCCACTGTAATGATAGAGCTGATTTTCTAGCTAAAAAGAGCGCTCTGCGTTTTACAATGCTTTCAGAGAGGAATTTTGTACAGAGAGCATTAAAAATAGGGTGTCTACAAGGTTATTAAAAATAAAGGGAAAAAGATCTATGAAACTTATTTAAATGAAAAAAAATGTGTTAAGTCTTGGAGAAAGATGTTAAATGAGATTCCAGATCACCCGAGGCCAGAATGTGGCTGATGTCTTCAGGCTGAAAGGGATATCGGGTCATCTGTACAGACTGAAGTCCTTTTCTTACCAAACTGTGTCTTGTGCAGGGAGGATCTCCTTATGAATGCTGACCACCTGGAGATTTGTCCTAATGTCTTTGGTAACATCTGCGATAGATACTTAAGGAGCAATCTAATTGACTATCTGATGGTGTTTATGCTTGGTATTTTCTTCTTTGATTTATTGATCTTAATTTGTTGTTATACCTTGAGTGAAATGTTTTCACTCTAGTGAATGATGTATTCATCAAGTTTGTGTGTGGGCTGCTGCTAAAAATATATATAAAAAACCCCTTAATTTCCCCAGTAGTACACATTGTAGTAGTACATATTTGAAGAAAATATTAATTCTTTGATTTCGTCATTATGGTATGCTAAATATTTTAGATGCTGTTTTTATTAAAATGAGATTTATTACTACATCAAACTGTTAATACATATTAAATAACTAGCCCTTCTTATAATTCAATGTCTGTCCGATCAAAGGTGCTTTTTTATATAAGTCTCACTTTTAGTATTGAATTTATCTCTAAAAGATTGGTAATTACAATGATACATTATTGAAGAAGTGGTAGTTTATGAAATTATAACAGTATTTTTCATCACTACTAAATTTCATGCTTGAATAAATGACAAAAACATTTTTAACACTTTTAATGCTACTAGAGAAACAACAATGCAAAAGATTCATTGCAATATTGATTTCAAATTCATTCTTTTTTTCTAATATGTTGCATTTATTGATGAGATAAAAAATTATTTGCGGCAAATAAGAATGTACCGTAAAATCCAGCGTATAACACGCACCTGTGCATAACACGCACCTATACCTTCAAGCTGCATATTTGAATTTTTAGGAATATTCACCGTATAACGCCCACCCCTTTTATTTATGAAGAAATCTGAAATGTTAGTATACAATAATCTTTGTTTTTAAGTCATTTATTCGAGGTATTATCCCAGACTTTAGAAAAATAGTATACTTCTAGAACTATAATTCTTTTAGTACATAAAGCATGTCATTTCTTTAAAAAAAATAGTATTCTGATATGTGTAGAAGTAAAAAAAATTGTTATGTTCATCTTTTTTGTTATTTTTAAAGCTATCGTTTTTATACCCGGTGTGTAACGCGCGGCCTTAAATTTAGATCGTATGTTTTGTATTAAAAGTGCGCGTTATACGCCAGATTTTACGGTAATTAATAAATAAGAATTCTTTCAATATACATATTAATATCCGTTTCGATTAATTTCAATCATTTTTCCGATATCTATTTGATAATACTGCATTTGAATTTTTTATTAATGTTGCTTATACAGATAAAAAAAGAATAAAACAAAGTTCACATTTGAGATGGATGCAGCATTTAATACATTTAAATTTGAAAGTAGAATTAAATTTTTTAAATGAGTTTCTTTCTAATGAGACTATTTAACTGAACTTATTAATTCTTTAAATGTGGTACAAAATCCACCGAGAAAAACATTTCATAGTAATTGTTACTCCATGTGGCTTTTGTTATTTTAGAAGCATTAAACATAAAATTTAGTTACGGAATTTCAAAATGGATCTTCGATTCTCCAGTGCCTGAAAAGGCGATAACAAAATCAAAACCGTTAAATTTATAAGTTACTTGAAGACTATGAAAGCACAAGGCAATGTGTTAAGTGTCTTTCCTCCATAAAGATCCATTTGTTGTTACATTTTCTTCTCTACAAGCCATTACCTTAGTATAGTAAAGAAATCTTTTGCTGAAAGACGTCAGGAAGAAATTCTTTCCACAACAAATTCTGCGAACATCATTCACGAACAGTCATGGAGTAGAAAGTTTTGTGGTTTCTGTCAGTCTGTTTACTGCCGCAAAGAAAGATCTATGAAGTTTCTGTTTTTAGTATTAAATCAGAGGATTTTGTTTATTTTATTATAGCAGTGAGAAATGGTTTATGTTTCCGTGTGTTACCACATTTTATGGTGTAGATTAATGTGTCTAAATTGATTCCAGATAAAGTTATGCAGAAAATTGGTCAACGAATAATATTAGATAATTATTAATTATTCAATTAAGAATTAGTAATATTCAAATAGTTTGTGTTACATTTTATCTATTTTAATCGATGAATGGATAGTTTGATTCGTTTGTTTTAACAAGATAATGAGTAGCTATATCATATAAGACAGCATTTCTCAAACTGTGGGGCGCGTTTCCTAGGGGAGTGTAATAATCCTACGTGGAGAGATGAACATATTGAAAAGTCGAAAATGAAACATTATTAATTTACTGGAAGGAAGAAAAACAAATTATATTTTGACATAAAAAATAAAACACACATTTACACTGATATAATATACTTATACTTATATACACTTATACAAGTACTGCACCATGCCTTTGATAAATAATTCATCAATATTAAGTTTAGAACAAGTTTAATTATTACTAGTGCCCCTATGGGCTCAACATATACAAGATTTAATTATCATCTTGGTTATCTGTATGGTTTATAATTAAAGTCAGAGGCCCAGTGGGTGAGTGGTAGCGTGTCACGTTTCCACACCACAGCTCCGGAGTCTACCCTCGGACTGGGCAAGGTCGAATCAGCCTTTCAACCTTTCAGTATCAAGCTCACCTGGGGACTAAACACTGGGGATTTCGCTTCAGACTGACCACTTGATCAAGACATCTGCTCTTGCATCTCATGGAATTCATGGTCTGTTGAGACACTGAGTTTTTAATAGTATAATTAAAGTCGTGTTGTAACTTTAGCGTCAAAGTACATTACTATTGAATTAAATACATTGTTACCGTATGGAGGGGGGCGTGATGAAAATGCTGATTGAAAGTTGGGTTGAAAGTATAAAGAGTTTGAGAAGCACTGATATAAGAACATAATATTATTGATATCAAGAGCATGTATAGCATAGATATTATTTAATTTAAAGATACGGCAATATTGTTTATAAATAATACTGTGTACTACGAAGTAATTTCATATTATTTCTGTTGAGAAATATTTACAACATTTTTAAATTTAAAAAAAAAAGAAATATTTCTTCTGAGATTTTAACAAGTAATTGAATTAAATAAGAATTAGGTGGAAGGAGTAGCTCAGAGGCTTTGGTGACGAGCTTGCGATCGGCATCATTTCTGACGTGCGGTAAATTCGAGAATGGGTGACTTTATAGACTTACCTTGTAGATAGTCTGATGCATGTTAAACCTATGGAGGTTCTAAGTTCTCAAGTTGGTACGGTATGTAAACGAAGAGTGAGGTGTTAGCTCAGGCGTCACATATGTACTTTGCATCATTTCAATAACACCAGTTCAAGAGTTTGGATTACAATTATGGTTAATCTTCCTTTTAATTATCATTTTTACAAACATTCAAAAATTAAATTCTTTAAAAAACAACGCATATATTATTTAGATACACAGTCGGAATTGTATGCATTTATATGAAATATCTCTAATTATAATTAATATTAAGTATCGATATAATATGAAGTTTAAATAATATTTCTCCAATTTAATTATTTATATGTATATAATACATACATCGAGTTTAACACTTTTTATAATTGATCTGTACAAACTGATTGCTTTTAGTTCTACTAAATTTTCAAATTTTAATTGGTGTTGGAAAGCTAAAAACATATTTTTTTAACAATATGAGATTTTTGAACTTTCAAATTGTATAGATTTTAACCGTTCTAAAAATACCTTACTTTAACCTCTAGGGTAATTAGAAACCCTTAAAATCTATTTTTAAATAATCGTTGAAACTGGGCCACGCCCATTTGAATGGCGAAAAATGTAAACAAAGTACTTCATTTTTTTCTTAAAAGTTGAACGTCTGATATAAACCAAAACACGTAGCTTTTATTGTAAATTGAGCCTTTTATTTTTTTTATTTCCTAGCCAATTAGAAGTCTCACGGTATACATTAAAATCAATTTATCTCAAAATGTAAATTTTGATGTTAGATGTACCTTTTCTCAGAAACTACTGTTCACAGGTAGGTAAATTTTTTATGATATATTAATAATGATAGCTTTTTTTTACTGAAATGAGCTTTTTGTAAAAAACTCAAAAAATTATTTTTTACAATTTTTTTATGTGAAAAATAGGTCGAATTTCACAATGTTTGATAAAATATTTCATAACTTATTAAAAAAATTCAAAATTAGCTAAAAGATCATTTCAGTATAATGAAAAAAGGAGTACTTTAATTGTATGAAAAATTTCAAGCATGTACATATAACAAATTTTGAGAAAAGGTACATCGCGAAAACAGCCAATTTTACACTGTCGGTATATATAGAGAGAGCGGTTTCCAACTCCTCTTAAAGAAAGCAGAATCATCTTTTATCAGTTGTGAAATACGTGCATAAAATATCTCCCTTATTGATGGTTTATCAAAGGAAAACTTCTGGCGCTATCGGTGGGAATTTTAAATAAATGCTATTTTTTAAGCATCCTAAAATTCCATTTATGTATGAAGAAATACTAGTTCGAAAATTAAATAAGTATCACGATATCTTTTTAGGAACTTTATTTGTTGTCTTCGGGAAAATCATCTGTGATTTCCTAATTATTCCATATGGGTTTTGAAGTTGGTGGTTTTACTATAAGCTTGTGATGATATGGCATATCTAAATTAATATTTTCCTTTCAAATGGAGAAATAACCTGATGATTTAATAAACACAAACTTCATCTATAGCATGTATCCCTATTATTGATGTGAATTATATCGTAATTTCAAATATTTAGTAATTCAATAACACTGGTTTTTTTACCCACAAACTCTTCTGTTAATGCTTTGAAGTAAAAAGAATGGTTGGAAAAGAAGTTATTTCTTTATCAGACCAAAATGATGAGATTTAGAATTATTGAAGGAAAGTTAATCTTACCAAAAAGTAGGAAGTAATAAATTTCTAAGAATGAAAGTAGGTTACTTTGTAAAAATTATTTGCTGTTTTTACCAATGATATATGCTTCTATTGAAGAAAAGAACCTATCTTTAATGAAACCGCTCTGTTCTCTGGAAAATTAGTGTCACATAACTCTTTATAGTAAATAAATAAAGCATGAATAGTCAGTTAAAGAACAGTTAGGAACTTAGGATATTATATAAAATGCTTATTTTCTACTCTGGATGTTCTTTAAAAAAGATGTTAAGAATAAATGTACTTACACTGGAACGTTTCAGGATTGATAATGATGTATATTTTTATTGATTAAAGAATCATCTCTTAAAGATATTATATTATTTATTAAACTTCTTTTTTTGTGTATGTATTGGTAATAAAAAATATATGTATACTCAAATTAAGGAAAGGTTTTTCTTCCTTTTTTTTAATAGATACGATTTCTTATATCGTATGAAGATAAACTGAATTGAACTGATTCGAGCTGATATAAAAAAAAAAAAAAATTGTATTTCTACAGAACATTTTCAAAATATTACATTATTTATTCTTTTTACCGAAATTCTGTCATTTCAAAGAACAGTCTTATTTTCTTCTTTGTTATATAAATTTTGAGGATATTTTCTTCTCTCCGAGAGATAAAATTTGTACTTAAACATTTAAAGGTCACACACATGTATAAATTTATGAATCTATGTAATTATACATGTGTATGACTTCAGAATTTTTGAGACCCTAGGGCCCTACAAAAAAGTAGCTCTTGTTTGCGAACCTTTTTATGTGTAGACAGCATGTATTAAATACGTTTAAATTATCGTGCAAAATACAAACCGTAATAAATAAAGCTGCATGACTCTTTCGCTTTTCGACTAAATGAGTAGTCAATGATATATGGCGGTAGATCTAGGCATAGAAACGGGCATAACATAACAATCCAGTTGTTACACTGATGCCAGTTGCCATAGAAGTCGAAATTCCCAGTTTTTAAGAAAGTCTGTCGAAGAATAACATTTGACCGTTAAAGTTATTCAGATGCTTATCTTAAAGAACCCCCCGAATAAAGAACGAGACGAGGGCCCTTCGAATTTGAAGCCCCGGGTCTAGACCCAGTTGGCTCACGCCTTAAGACGTCCCTGTACTGTATATCCATATAAGCCAGTGTTTCTCAAACTATGGGACGCGCCCCCTAGGGGGGCGCGAGCATATTGAAAAGAAGAAAACAAAAGATTATTTTAAAAAAATTATTAATTTACTGAAAGTAAACAAACAAAATACATTCTGACACAATAAAAATAACATACACATTTACACTGATATAATACACTTATCAATGTATCAGTACTGTATAACGTATTTTTTAATTACAGTTTAACAACAAGTTTGATAATTACCAGTGACCCCATTGGCTTGTATTAATAATTACCTTGAAAATTTGTACGGTTTACAATTAATCCCTTAAATGTTGACTAAAAGTTACGCGATTCACTCCCCAATGACACCATTATACACGTAGACGCGCGAATGTAATGTGGTTTTTTTGGGTAGGGGGTGAGTGTGCAAATCCTCTAAAATAAGTAAATCCTTCGCAAACACTGTCAAGGTTCTTCAAAGCCTTCGGAATAATTTTATGGATATCATTGCACAGAAAAGATCGTACTTAGGAAAGACGTATATACACGTCCAGAAAACGAATGCTTCGGCTGAGTGCATTTATTACCTTGAAAATTTGTACGGTTTACAATTAATCCCTGGTGTCACACATAAAATGTTAAAGTCCTAATGTAGCTTTAGCATAAAAAAATAGCACTATTGAATTCAATACATTGTTATTGTATGGAGGGGGGTGCGATGAAAATTAAGATTGAATATTGGGTTGCGAATATTGAAAGTTTGAGAAGCACTGATAAAATCTAAATTTAATCATACTTACTGCAAAGTATAATGTCAAATACGAATAGAAAATACGATAATATTTCTTGGTACTGTCTCCTAATATTTAAACAGTCTTAATAGTTTTAATTAATTTTGGAGTAATCTCTCCTGTACTTTAAGAAAACTTCATAATTCATTCTTCTTAATCTTACTCTCTTGAAAACAAAAGGAAGCATAAGTGGCTATTGAAAAGGAGTGTCGTAATAGTTTTAGAATTTATTTTAAAAAATGGGATCATTATTTATTTCAAAATACTAATCCGTGATTGATTTATGATACTAAAGAGCATCAAGCGCTAATTTAAAAGTTCCATTTTTAAAACGATGTTGCTTAAGATATGATGAAGATTTTCTAGTAGTTATTTTGAAAACTGATTAATTTTAGCTACTATATATTCTGGATGCTTAAGTGTATTACTAATTAAAGTGCAAAAAAGAATATTAAGTGTTGATTTGATTCTTGGAGATGATCTAATGTGAGATTAAAGTAAACATTTTTATGTTTGTTTTGTACTTTCTTTAGATTGCTTAAATTGAATGTACAGAATGTTGTATTAAAAATGAAAGAATAAAGTAAATATTTAAATTTGATTGTTAGCTTAGGTAGATGTGAATAATTGCTTAGCAAATTATAAATATTTATCTTATTTTGTTCCTTTTTGAGTTGCAATTAACAAATATTTTGGAATAAATTTGTTTAAATGTTTTCCCAATAAAATCTTCCATTTTAATACAAAGAATGAATAATGCAGAAGCAGATTGAAGATTTTTTGAGAAATAATTGTTGCAATTTGTGTTTCATAATATATATATGTCAACGTTTTAACTGTTTGAACATCCTTTTATACGTCGTCCAAAATTTCCGATGTGGTAAAAAATAAATTATCATAGTCAGTAGGTCGAATATCCTTGTTTCTTTTAATCAGTTTCCGCAAACTCTGGCCTAGAATTTTTTAATTTCTATGTTAATTTGCTGTATAATGCGCACTCCTTTTCTCACAAAGAATTCTGAAATGTTCTTATGTTTTGAAATAATTTATTCGATGTGTTAGTCAAAGCTTTGAAAAATAGTATATTTCTAGAGCTGTAACTCTTTAACTTCATAAGGAATGTCATTTCTCTTTTAAGTATACAGTATTCTGATGTATGTAAAGTCTAATTTTATTATGCTCCTCTTTTTTTTTCTTCTTTGTATTTAAAACAACCATTTTTATACCTGCCGTATAACGCGCACCCATAAATTTCGATCTTTTTTTTGTCTTAAAAGTGAGTGTTATACGGCGGATTTTATGGTGTTTGATTCAAGTTTGGAATAATTTCTTCTTTTCAGATGCATGACTTTCCTTCCTACTTTTTTTTTTATATAAGACTACTTTTGTTTGCTTATATGTTTCAAAAGGATTTTACACAAATTTCTAATTTATCATTCACATTTCAAACTTTTTTACTTCAAAATTGGTCACAAATTGGAAATATTTGAATATATACGTGAAATATACCAGTATTGGACAAAAGAGTGCAAAACAATTTGAATTTTTACGTAAAACGAAAAAGTTACAATGATTGCTTTTTGCACGATCACTCATCATAAATATCTAGAAATATTTTTACTCAAATACATATCATACAAATTTTTTGTGACAAATTCAAACTGGTTTGAGAGTATTAAAATATTTTGAATTTTGTTCATCTGCGTTTTAAGTGTTCGTTTGATAGACATTTAATTTAATAATTTTATAGATTTTCTTCATATGTATTTAAGAAAAAAGCAAAATATTTCAATCAGATTTTTTTGTCTTTTTGCATAATTCTACTGATGAAGTACAGAAAAAAGCGAATTCTACATCTTTTGAGTTCTTTGTTTTTCCCGAAAAACTATCCATATTTTTTTTTTTAGTTGTAAAATTTTAGAACACACGAATAGAATATTTAATATCCCATGAATTATTTATTTTGTTACAAAATGAAAAATCTAGCTTAAAAAATTCGATTTTTTAAAAAATTTTTTTAGTTGCATGTAGTACTTCAAAAAGAACTGTGATTTTAGGGAAAAATATCGCAAAAAAAAAAGAAGGGGTATTAAAAAATATTTAGTTTCCCATAGTATAAACATATAAATATAGTTACCTAGTTTGAAAATGTTGTCAAAGTTTTTTTTAATAATATTTATGTTATAATATATAACTAGGGTGGGTACCCCTGTCCACCTAACGATGGGCCAACACCCATTGTACAAATTATATAAATGTTCATACTCATTGCTGAAATTGTAAAACTGTCACTAACATGTATTATGTGCTACGGGTCACCATTTCGGTGACATGCTGTTGATCTTTGCAGGGGTGTCTATTTCAACCTCTGATTTACCGATATGCACATAGACGGCTGAGATGAAAATAATCTCTATTAGGAAAGTCGTTAAGGGCTTTTAATCATGTTCTTTGTAGTTCGTGACTTGCAGAAGGATGCACCCACTGCAGTTTTTTTGTTAGCAAAATTCGTCTTGGAGGCTCCTCTTCAGTTAAAGTATCCGACTACGTTCGGAACCGTGATTTTAAAATCGCATAAGTGGATAATTTTGATGATATTTAATGTCACATATTAGAATGCATGTATAAAATGGTTTTAAGGACATTTTGACAAAAAATTATTTAAATACAATATTTTGGCAAAAAATTAACTTAGAATAATTTTTTTAAGAATGTTCTCCCTTTACAAAAAAAGCTTCTAAAATAATAATATTTCGCGCTCATATAAAGTAAAGATTTCTTCAGAGAGTCTCAACTAGGAATTTCGAAAATTTCACATTATTTTCAGTTACCACCGATTGAAATAATTATCGGCGTTTTTTTCTTAAAATTGCTCCCCTCTGTTGTCGTAAAATACGGATAAGCCCACTTCTAAGTAATATATCTCAAAAATTCTAGTTGAGCCTCTGTACAGAGGTCTCAGCTATATACAGGCAAAATATTATTATAATAGAAGCTTTTTTCACAAAAGGAGAATATTTTGAAAATGGGTCATTCTATTTTCATTTTTTGTCAAAATATTGTACTTAATTAATTTTTATTGTAATATTATTCTTAAAACAATTTTATATACATTTTCTAATCTAAGTGACACTAAATAACATAAATATTATCCACCTATACGCTATTGCAAAATCACGGTTCCGAACATAGTTGGATATCTTAAATACATCACTGAAGCTGAATCATCCAACACTTCATTGATAAAGTAATCGGATATTTGTAAACCTGCAGCTCTTGCAGCTTCCTGAAATTAAGAGTATTTAGTTAAGGTATCCGACTACGTTCGGAACCGAGATTTTGCAAAAGCGCACAAATGGATAATTTTCATGATATTCAGTGTCACTTAGATTAGAATGCATGTATAAAATTGTTTTAAGTACATTTTGACAAATAAAATTATTGAAATACAATATTTTGGCAAAAAATTAACTTGGAATAATTTTTTTTCAAAATGTTCTCCTTTTGTGAAAAATGCTGCTGTTATAATAGTATTTTGCCTGTATATAGCTCAGACCTTTCTACAGAGGCTCAACTTTTTGAAATATATAACTTAAAAGTGGGTTTATCCATATTTCACGACAACAAAGAGAAGCTATTTTAAGAAAAAAACGCCGATAATTGTTTTAATTGGTTGTAACTCTGAAAATAATGTGAATTTTTCAAAAATCATGGTTGAGCCTCTGTAAAGAGGTCTGAGCTATATACAGGCGAAATATTATTATAATAGAAGCATTTTTCATAAAAGGAGAACATTTGGAAAAAAGATTATTCTAAATTAATTTTTTTGCCAAAATATTGTATTTAAATCTTTTCTTTTGTCAAAATGTCCTTAAAACAATTTTATACATGTCGTCTAATCTAAGTGACACTAAATATGAAAATTATCCATTTGTGCGCTTTTTTAAAATCCCGGTTCCCGAACGTAGTCGGATACCTTAAATTGATTTTTAAGATAGAGTATGAAAAAATGCCTCTTCTCACGCAGTGTTATAGTCATGGAAATAGTAGCGTTATTTTTCTAGGAGAGCTCTTGCCGTAGTGCACTATAGCAACCATATTGGTGACATGACATGAAATGAAGCACATGGCTACCATTTCAACGTTTACGACATATGTGAAATTGGGGTTTCCAAATTGGAGAGTTATCTTGAACGTTGGCATTGTTGCGAGGAGTGAGTTTACTTTGATCTCTATTCAGCTACACGAGAGGGTTTTTGGCAAAGGACCTTGTAATTTAGAATCATGGCCAAGAGATGAGGACGACACTTGAGCTGGCACGCCGACTCATAGCTGGAACACCACACCAACGGGAGGAAGCTTGTGTCTCGAGATATTTAACGTGTATCGGCCTCCTCTGCAAGGTGTGTCTTCAGCGGTACTAGGCTCGAACTCATGACACGCCAGTCACGAGTCTGTTACCTTGACCACTTAGCTACCACGGCCATGTAATTTTGTGATAGTATGTAATAAATTTACTACAACATCTCAAAAAACATTTTTTTCATACATGAAGAGAGATATTACATTAATTTTAACTAGAAAATGTACTTTTTTTACCTTTTTTTTAGCGTCACATTTCATTTTAGATATTGTTCTAGGTTAATTTCATGTGGTAACATAATCACATGGTAGCTGCAAAAAACATATTTCAAGTCAATCGGTTTTTAAATTCATATGACGTCATAGTCACTTGATAAATGCAATCACATTTTTCCGACTAATCTGTATATTCTCTTTGCTGCTGCCAACTTTTGCTTTTCACAGAAAATTTCTTTTAAAAAATATATATTTGGCAATATTTTTAAATCAAGCTCATAGGTAAACAAAATGTACTTGATTTAAGTATACACTTATAATATAAGAATTTTTTTTTTTTAATTTTGAAAACCGTTTTCAAAAATTTCAATATATATATTTGAACATTTTACCTAAGTTCAAAATTTTAAGTCTTATCAAAATTTTGTAGATAGAACAAGTGTAAGTCTATCTATTTTGAATTCAATGGAAAATACCTGATTCCTTTCCTCATGGGACCGTCAAGAACTTAGCACATTGATTTCGATCGACCCACGTAACCGTAAAAGATCACGTGATTTCATTCAAGTTAATCTTTTGTGAGCTATGAAAAAGGACATTACCAGACGATTATAAATTTCTTTTTCATAAAAATCGAACCGTGTGAGATTTTTTAAGTAAAATTTATTCGACTCATCATAATAATGGGCATTCAAGCAAGCACTCTGCAGGGCGGTCATTAGGTTTGAATAAACCTATTGTCTGCTAATATCTCTGTCGGGAATCAATTAGATCNTTAGTAACTCATCAGGGTAATCGCTTCACTTTCACTTACTCAGTAGGGGATCACCTAGGTAGCTGATATCTTAGTGGGAGTAACTTGTTCCTAAATAAGTCAAGATTCAGTTAATAGGAGAATATTTGACTTTTACGATATCGGAAAATCTGATTTAATGCCACGATCGATTTAATTAGATTCTAATAAATTTAAGAATAATACATTTTATGTGGCCTGAATAAAGGCAATTGCCATTTAAGGAAAATATATTCGTCTAAATGATGTTTTATCTACTTTGTTTCTTATGGTTTGAAGTATTTAATTATTTTTATTATTTTGTGTGATGTTTCAATTTGTTTTCTAATAATTCCGTCAAATTTTAAAGTAAACTTTTTCGTATGTTCAAAAACGTGTGTTAAATAAAAATGTTTCTAATAAAAAAAATTGTAATAAATTCTGTTAAAATTTTTTGTACGATATATTATATGACAGAAATTATTAGAGGCTCAAACATCAAAATATTTTAAAAGTTGACGTAAAACTTCCTTTTTTACTTACAATTTTTTTTAAAAAAAGTTTTTCATATTTTAGAATAAAAATTATGCTTCTTTCTAAAAGTTTATGTCAATTTTTTCCCCTTAAAAACCAAATAATGAGTAAACCTTTAATTAGGTATTAATACAATTTGAGATGTGTTATGTAGTTACATATTTTATCGTGAGAATTTTAACTTTTGTTTAATAAAAACAAAAAGAATATTTCAAACTGTTTCGTTTTTTATTTATTGAAAATATGTTTTGAAAATAGGTAAACAATAATTATCCACATATGCATATTACTTAGTTTCTCGCATACTTGTAATTGTATATATATATATATATATATATATATATATATATATA